>CAEFZY010040139.1:0-20331 GCA_903066815.1 Brachyrhaphis roseni
CTATCTATCTATCCATCCATCCATCCATCCATCCATCCATCCATCCATCCATCCATCCATCCATCCATCCATCCATCAAAACGTTTATGCAGGTCAGGCTTCCTCTGGGTTTCATCTAATTACCTATTTGATTCCAATAAACTTTATTTTATTTCTCGTTATTAGCCTTTATTTGCAGTGATTGATTCCTTGCTCATCTTTACCGTTTATTTATGGAGAAAGTGAGTAAATATCTGAGGTATAACCTTCATCCTTACTGCACATGGCAGCCTTTTATTTCTGAACATCGTGTCTTCCTCAGCAGATGGTACCAGAGAAATATTGATAACTGCCGATTAATTTAAAATAAAATAAAAAACCACTCACTTCAGCATGCTCTGCTCCTTCTCCTCCTCTTTCTTCTGTCGCTCCATCACGGAGAGGATGATCCTCCGCTCCTCCTCGGTCAGATGGCTCAGGTCCGGCAGCTCCGGTCCGGCCCCGGTGGGCGGTGCAGGTCCGGCCGCTCCAGACATCCCGACCGAGAGCCGCTGTAAGACAAGGAGGACGGGGTCAGTCCAGTCGGCGTCGGGGTGTTTCAGCTCGGCCGAGAGCCGTCAATACCGTCAATAAATCATGATGACGATGATGATGTTGATGATGCAGCCTGCAAAGCCGCAGAGCGCTCATTTTATTTCTTCCAGGTGCGTTTCCGTACGGCGCTGTGCCATCATCATCATCATCATCATCCGCCATCAGACCACCTGTTTATCCATCCATCCACCCATCCATCCATCCAGCCAGCCATCCTTTACCGACGGACGCAGCGGAGTCCTCTCGCCTGCTCAGTCCGAGCTCATGTCGCCTCCTCCGGTGCTCAGTGGCGGCGGCTCCGGTCGTCTCTGCGTCCCGCGGTCGGCGCTCATCCTTCAGTCCTCCGAGGCGGTCCGCTCGGCCTGCAGCGGTCGCGTTTTCTCGCTGTTCATTCTCCGTTTCTTCTCGGTAATAATGGACGCAGCGGCGCCAGAGGAGGAGGAGGAGGAGACGGAGGAGAAAATAAATAAATCCTCCATAGGAAGCGGGGCGGGGCCACGACAAGACGGCGCTTACGTGCAACAAAGATCAGCTGGTCGTCGGGCGGGTGGGCGGTGGTGGTGGAGGCCGCTCTGCACAGGCTAAACATAGACCTGCAGCCAAAGATAGAAATACAACCGAGCTCTCACAGCAGTCAATCAATCAATTAGCTATAAATGACTCCAGCACACTCAGCCTGGGAGCTTTTCACACTATTTATGGATCCACAAAGAGGTGATAAGAATAGCAACGGTTATATTTACATCAGGTAACCTAATTAATAAATAAATCTATTTTTAATGTTAAAAATAAGGGGGGGAGGGGGGGGGGAAACAAAATATTTAGTTCCTGATAATATAATATAATATAATATAATATAATATAATATAATATAATATAATATAATATAATATAATCCCCGAAAACGTAATACGACTGTGAAATATATGTCTATAATACACTAAAATTTGGGAATTATTCTAAAGAAAACTGCACCCCTGTGTGAACAATAATAATATTAATAATAATAATAACAGTAATAACTATAATAATGATAATAGTAATAATCAATAATGCTATTGTCAAACTGCCAACATTGAACTGAAGCGATATTTCCTCCCCAAAATAGTGCATAATATAATATAATATAATATAATATAATATATTTTTAAACTAGTTCATTAAAATCAACATTTAAAACCCCTAAAACGTTAAGTAATTAAAAACAAATCTATTTCACGGTATTTCCCCAGTAAAAATACATAGATAATTGCGCCCTCTGCTGGATCAAACCAATAACAACACCAATAAAAACAATAATAATAATACTGTTTATATTGGTTATAAACAGCAGCAACATGCATATTAAGCTAGTGCATGGATTCCTTTATGTTCGGTTTAATTCCCTATTAGACCTTTTTTTTATTAAAGCATCTATTAATTAATATTGATTCTAATAAGGTGAGAAAAAAAACTTTGGAGGCTCCAGTAAATTAGGTCTTTTGAACTTTAAATGTAATTAAATTACACTTAAGGTCGCTGAAACTCTCTAAATTTTACCTTTGTTAACATTAAAGTTATTTAATATTACGATAAAAAGTACTCTATGATATTTCAATTCAATTCAAATTTATTTAATCAAAGTGCTGAGAGCATAACGCTGTTTTCATTCAAAGAAGCTAAGCTTTTTAATCAAATGTTCTCATATGTTATAATAAACGGTGAAATGCTTAATCATGATTAATTGATTATTGTAATCGTCAACAAATTTACTAATTGATTAATCATTAACTGGAGTACACAGATTTTAAAAATGTCATTTACTTGAAGAATAACATATTTAGAGCAATATTTAAACCAAAACTGTACAGAAATGTGTAGATTTGCATTTAAGATATATAAAAAAGAAACTTCTTTGTCTGTAAATATGTTTTACCCAGAACTCCTTCAGTGACTTAGTTTTATCTTCATCCAGTTTAAATTCTGTAAAAAAGAAAATCTCCCATTAAGAATCTTTTACCAACTATTAATCGGTGATATAAAAATTTATCAATAAATGATCAACCGTACACTAAAGGAATGCTGTTATTTAATTTTAGGGAATAAAATGCATATTTTTACTTAAAAACTGAAATATGTTAATTGTTCATTTTCATCTTTTTAGGTTTTTGTAATATCGTATAAAAAGGCTTAAATGATTAAATGAAAAATCTGCAGAATGTGCCATTTTTCTTATCCAATTAATTGATTAATCATCAGAGTAGTTGATTACTAAAATAATCATTAGTTGCAGCTCTAATCTCCAGCAGGTTTCCCATATTTTCCTCCCCTGTTCGTCTTGTCAGCATCCCCACAGCATGATGCTGCCACCACCTAATTCACGTCTGTGACTGTGTTTCCAGAGGAATGCAGGCCAGACGTGACCTTTGACCTGAGTTCCTTCTGCTGCATGTTTGCTGTGGGTGTCGATGATCTGTCAGTAGTTTTTCATCAGTAGTTTTTGGGCTCTGAGTGATGTCATCATGTGGTCACATGACTCGTAAACCAGACTAAGAGGATTATTTTGTTTTCCCTTCTGTCATATTTGTCATTCAGCCTGTTTGCTTTTGGACGGAGAAGCAGCGGGAGGATCTGGACGCTCAGAGGATTTATTGATTCATTGGTTTGATCGGTAGATGATCGACAGATGAAGCTGAATGCCTGCGCTGTGTTTCTGCTGCTGATCTGCCCTCTGCAGAGGGCCGACTGCAGTCTGCCGCTCTTCACTCCTGCCACAGCAACGCTCCAGGTAGGACAGGTGACTAAAACAAAAACAACTAGACAAAAAACTAAAACATAAGAACTTGGAGACCAACTGTGTTTAAAGTTGCTGCACATCCTTTGGAGGGTAATTCATCTCTCTGGTTGCTTTTAGGAGAAAGTTTCTGCAAACTGGGAGTCAAACACCGTCACGTCTCTGAGGAAAAACGGCTTTATGCGACTTCCTGGAATCTGTCGACGCCTGAAGCGACGCAGAGTCACGATAGTGGTAAATATCTGACACGACACAGCGTCAACAGAGACACAAAATCTGTCCTATCAGGGTTCCTGCTTACAGATAAAAATATAATCAACTTCCTAAAATAATGGCCAGTCATTTTTTTTTTTTACTGAAAATGATTTTGGCAAAAGAATATCACTTTTGCCAAAATTGACTTAGGCCATTATTTTAGGAAGGTGATAATATTCTAATTCAAATTGAAAAGTGCTTTATTAATCCCAGAGGGGAATTAAATGTTGTAACTCATTTTAATTCCAATTCTTCAGAGTTATTGTAGGTAGGGATGGATGTCGACAGGAAGGATCTCCAGTGGGTTACTGGTGAGCCTCTGACTGAAGACGCTGTTTCCCAAGACAATCTCATAAAGAGGACGGTCAGAGTTGTCCATAAGCTTCTTGATTTTATGAAGAATCCTTCTTTGCATTGTCATCTCCAGAGATTCCTCAGAACTGAACCAGCCCTCTTTAGGCTGTTGAGCCTCTTTAGGTTTGATCTGCTGCATAAAGCAGATGAAAACAGGTTTATAGAAGATCTGCAGTGTCTTGCTGCTAGAGGTCCAGTCTACTCTGTTGCGTCTCCAGTCCAGTTTGATGTCCAAATGAACACAGAGGTATTTATATTCCTCAACCACCTCCACTTCTCCAACGACAGAAATAGGGTTTGATTTCACTCTGTTCCTCCTGGAATCTTCAATC
This sequence comes from Brachyrhaphis roseni, assembly GCA_903066815.1. Taxonomy (NCBI): domain Eukaryota; kingdom Metazoa; phylum Chordata; class Actinopteri; order Cyprinodontiformes; family Poeciliidae; genus Brachyrhaphis; species Brachyrhaphis roseni. The sequence goes on from CAEFZY010040139.1 coordinate 4,288, forward strand.
ATCTCCTATTTTTTTTTACATTCAAGATGAGATGCTTGTTCCCACACCATTCCACAAAACACATGGAAAAGGAATTAAATATAATGACCATTGGAGATCAAAACCCGGACCAGAGCAAGAACATGCAGGTTTAGATGAAGGATAGATGTTTTAGCTTAGATTAGTTGAAAACTGCACGAATTGATTAAAAAAAGAGCAAATCTAAGTCTAGAAAGGAGCAAAATTATTGGATGGAAAAGGTAATGGACGACTGTTGCCATGACAACTCTCACACAGGAAAGAAAAAAACAAAGAATGACAGACAGACATTTTCATTGTGACTTCTGCTTTTTACATAAACTTCATTGTTGTAATGTAATTTCCTGCTGAGCCTGTTGTGTCATTTAAAGGTCAACTGAACAAAATTATGAAATGTTTTTTGGTGTAAATATCTTAATACACTTGAAATAAGACAAAACTAACTTACAAGAAACTTTTCAGCAATATAATTCCCTAATATTGATAAAAAGGTACTCAATCCTCTGGCAGATTATTTTGCTTATAACACAGGAAAATGTCTTGTTATAAGTGAAATAATCTCCCAGTGGAACCAGAACTTTTTAAAATCAATATTAAGGGTTACGGTTATTTACTTTAAACAAGCTCATATATCTTGCTGAAAAGTTACTTATAAGTTAGTTTTGTCTTATTTCAAGTGCACTAAGATATATGCACTAGAAACTAGACCAAAAATAGTTGGTAACATTTTCTGTTTTTGCAGTAAAAATTTATAAATCATAGTACTTTGAACTGTATTGTGTTATGTTATGTTACCTACTATAAGTATTAGTTTCAAACGTTTTAGGTTGTGGAAAACTGAGATTTGTTCATGTGTGTTTCTGCCACCCATGTTTGATATTTCATAATGATGTAATTTATTTTTTACCGATTTTTTACTTTGTGATTATCAGTAACAGAATCTGCACTTTTCTTCTTTGAAATTTAGCTAAACGTTCATCAAACCCAGAGAATTCCCAAAGTGAAAGGTGTAGACAGAGCGTAAAAACTAAACTAAAACCGAACCTGTCTGTCTGTATCTGTGCCTCTTTTCTTCTTCTCTCTCAGTGTAACCTGGAGAAGTTCTGCTGGGGCCGCAGCTGGTGGAGGAGACAGAAGACTCCACCTGGCCAGGTGTGTCGCTGCCCTCAAGGCTCCAGGTGTTCACACTTTTTCCTTCACAGTATCTGAACAACAACAAAAAACTACAAACTGAAGGATTTTTCTTTTGTTGATTTTTCTTTACATTCATGTAAACTCTATATTTAAAAATTAAAACATAAATGTTGTTTGTTCTTTTGCAGAAATTATGAGGGTCATTTCTTGTATTAATATTAAAAAATTCTCTATATTGGTACAAAACATTTAGTCATGATTTTGATTTTGACATTATAAAGTGTAATGTAATGTTCAGTCCTGGCCTCTAGGCGGCGGTGTGGATCATCTGACTGACTTCCGCCAACATTTACGTTTCCAACTCAGCTGAGGAAACTAACGGAAGTGACTTTGTCTCCCCTTCACAATAAATGTTAATGTTACACTCAAATTTACATTATTTCTCAGGACTCCCTCGTGAGGAATCATTCACGCCAAACAATTTACGATCAGTAATAATTACAATAAAATATGTTTGGACAATGGATGGGGACTGGATCCATTTTTGGGAAGTTTGCACAAAGGCGAATCATGACGTCTGTGAGTTTCCAAACAAAAAAACCTTATAAACAGCTTAAACTACTCCTTAGAAAACCTTCAAACCACATGTACTATCATAATCTGTTCTGATATTGTGTCGTTAAACATTTGCTGCTAGTATAGATGAAATATTTTATAAAGGTAAGATGAAATCCTACACTTTATATTGAAAGTAAAGTTTGTCAAGGATTTATCCATTTTGAACCATTTTGTGAACAAGTAATTTAAGAAGTTGTTTAATTTAAATGTAAAAATAATATAATAAATAGTTTTGATTGCAATGGATTGTATTTTTAATGCCATTAATTTAACCATTCCTACTGAAAGTGTTTGAGTTGAGGTTACATTTCATGAACGCCATTATTTATCTAACTATTTTTTAAGTTCTGAACAATTTTAGGCTCAAGTGATACTGATGTAATTTAGATCATACTGGACTGTCTGTTTGTTATTTTTCTCATACTGTTTTTTTTTTTTTTTTTTTTTTTTTTTGCAAGCAATGTTAAATAAATACACTTTTAAAACAATAACAAAAATCTGTTTTCTTTTGTATCCGCTTGACGCAGTGGAGAAGCTTTTATTTTGAAGTCTCCTTACTGGAACGTTTCTCGGCTTTATGGTGTCGTCGTGAGCAGAGGCCGTCCATCAGACAATCCGGTCACAGCCTGTGGATTTCAGTAGTCTCTCTGTCTGGTCTCCGGTCATTTTCAACGACCACTGTGTTTCAACCGTCGCTGTAAAGCAGCTGCTCTTCCTCTCAGCTGCCGTGTTGGATCTAAAAATGGCGGCTGTTTCAGCGGATCACGGTGAGAGCTCAGAGCTGAGCTAACAGCTGCTAACGTTAGCTTCTCTTCTTTAGGTAAACACTCACTGCTGCCTCATCCTAGTATCCGAGTTATTTCTAAAATTTGTAAATTACCAGAGTTCAGATTGATAAATTGTTATTTTATTAGCGGGTTGATCGTTTTTGAGTCGTTATTGATCAGCTATGTTTACAGCCAGCTGATTATAAACCATCTGTTGGTCACATAATCCCAATCTGGGTAAACATTTGTGTCCAGATGTTTCCAAGAGGCGGAAAATAAGGAGAGAAACCCTTAATAATGATTTAAAAAACCCAGAAAAAAACAATATTTTTTCTGTTTTGTTGGGAGTTTTTTTTCTGTCTTTGCTGTGGAACACAACCCTGACGAAAAGTCTTGAATTGTTTTTTTCTGTGTTGTGCTTCCAAAATTATACAATTACTATTTAGCAATTTTCTCAAGTGGCAGATTTATTTGAACTTTGTCTCGCTTTTTAACTTATTTTTACTGCATTTATTGTACCTTGTACATCTTTATGACACGACTTGGTCAGGTATTTTTAGCTCAAGTTGATCATTTAGCTTTGAGTTGTTTAACAACAGTTTTTTTTTCTTTATGAGATAGAAACTATTTAAACCTAGCATAAAAATCTAAAATATTATAATGTATTTTTCATCAGTAAAATTGTATATACTTCCCCTAAGGGTGTATTTTTATTACAAAAAGGTTGTCTTTTTATATAAAAAAAGACACATTTACACACTTTTTTAACTTTTTTAGGTAACCTCTATATATTTTGAATATAGAGGTTTTTCTTTCCTCTATATACAAAAGTATATATATACTTTCCTCTATATACTAGATTATATATGTTCTATAATACTACACATTCTATAAATGTATTTTCTATAACAATTTTTAACAATTGCATGTGTATAAAAAAATTGTTTTCCTCCACTTTTTTCCTCGGAGCGTAATATGATTATTAAATTCATTGTCTTTGATTTACATTAAATTTCCATGGTTTATTTGTGATTTGTCACATCACACTTTGAGTTTTAGTTTATTGAGTTTCTGACTAAATAAACTCTTGTGGTAGAACGGTTAAAAGAGCCATTTCACTGCTGACTCTAAAATGTCAAGCTAAGCAATAATTCTGCTTGTGCTGTTCAAACAAACAAAAAAGCACCAAAGTTCACAAAGAAACTGCGTGTAGCACATGACGATGGATCCCAATCTAATGTGTTGATTAATCAATTGATCTAGAAATGATCAATGGTACTCTAAAGGAATGCTAGGGTATTACATTTTTGACTATAAAATTAGTATTTTCTTATTCAGTTATTTGTTTATTTGCATATTTTAATGTATTTTTAATGTCGCTTAAAAAGTGGGTAGATGACAATAATCAATTGCTAATATAATCGTTAGTTGCAGCTTTAATATATATAACTGTAGCTAGAGGTTGTCAAATATAAAATAATTTAAAATCAGCATGAGGCCAAAGGGGGATCTTAAAATAAGCTTCAAAAAAGACTAAAAAACAAATTTCTTAATGTAAACAACTGGTAGATGTTCATGTTTTTTCTAAATCAGATCATAACAGGGAGAAAATCCAGACTGATTTATGATGTTTTCTCTTCCAGGTCTCTGCAGCCTTTTGCCTTAAGTCACCCAGTTAAATCTGAGCACCATGTAAACAAACCAGGCAGCAAACCACCAAGCGTTAGCCTGCACCAGCTCAAGAACCAGTGGGTTACTGGTGAGTAACCAGCAGCAGCAGACAGGGTGGCGCTGTCACCTTCCAGCTGGAGAGGCAGGCTGATGGAGAGCGACTGCCGGATCCCAGTCGCCTGCTGTCGGCCTCGGATCCTCCTGCTCCACGCTCTGTTCTGGGGTCTCGTCTCGCTCAGGTGGGTTTGGACCCGCAGGCCTCCAGCAGAGCCTCAGAGTGTTTTAATAGAGCAGCGTTTCTGGGACTAAAGGCCATTTTGATGCGTTCTCATTCCAGAGTGTTCGGAGCGGCGCTGCTAGGCGAGGAGAAGACGACAGGTACGCCGCGGCTGCTTCAAACATCCTTCTTTGATTTTTTATGTCGCCTGGCATCACTAATAAAACTATATTTTTTCCAAAATACCCGTTCCTTTTAAGAAACTAAAAACTACATCCTCAGGTGATATTTGAAGCAATTCTTTTGCCTAAAACTTCTTATATTTTTATATGGATATTTATTATAGTCCAAAAAAAATATTTATATTGTTTCCATTTGTTCACAGTGAACCCAGCAACCAGTCTGATTATTTTAAAGAATGCTTTTTAATTCTGTGTGACCAAATCTCATCCTAAATATAATATCTTCTTTATTGCAATACACTTTAGAAATTTCCCAACATTTTTTTAGATACTATGATAAATTTAGCATCATCTCCTCTTCCATTTCTTCTTAATGTAGAATTTTACTATATTCTTAACCTCATTTTTACTTACGTTACCATTTAAATTCACTTTTTTGTAGCACTTTCCACAAAATGATTCCAATTTCCTATAATTCCAATTTGTGTTGAAATCCATAATTTTGACCTCTGCCACCATTTTTAATCCTGAAATTGTGATGACAAACAATATAAACTTTTTTCTCTAGCCTCTTTAACTCATCCTAAAGCAGTCAGAATTGCCTCTAATTCACCTCTAAATGCTGTTAATTTATCTATTTTTTATTTTTCTGGAATTAAAAAAGATATTCCTACTCTATTTTTTTTTAAATCATTTTAGTATCTGTAGATCTTTTTGGTAAACAGCAGGACTAATCTGAAAGCTAAGACCAAACCTCCAGCATGTTTGGTTTTTTTGACCTTTTGTTCTTCTGCATCAGCAGTGAAGCCTGTTGTCGCCCCCTGCTGGCTGCTGGAGAGCTTCGAGGTGCTGGAGGAATGCGACCGCTGCAGTGACTTTAACGCTGTACGTCAACTCAGCTTGTTGTGCTTTATTTATCTACAGATTACTGGGGGTGGGCATTATCATACCGTTTATCATTTATTAAGAGAAAATGTCTTACTATGATAAGAACTTACGTTTATCAATCATGCAATTGCTAATTCATAAGAGTCTTTAATTAAATTTTATGAGTCTTTAAAATGATTCACTGATTTAGATTTTTAAGTGTAATTTTAGGAGCAGTGGGAGTAATTTTATATTTTCTGTTTTACACTAATCAGATTGTGATGCAATAATATAACTGATGTATTTTCAGTCGTTTAACTCACAGAGGGAATCTCATACCGTCTGAGTTTTAGTTTACCTTCAGTACTTGAAGAATCAGTTTTATATCTGAGATTCAATCAGGAAGCCGTTCTGAGATAAAGAGCTGGGTCTCGACTGGCTGATGATGTCTTCAAACGTGTGTGTTTTTCAGAAGACGCAGACGGTTTGCAAACAGACGGGATACGTGGAGCGGGTCAACTGCACCAAGACCAACAGACAGGAGTACAAGAGGTCAGAACCTGAAAGGTCAAACGAGACTAAAGTTTCCTGTTAGAGGTCAGACAGAAACACATTCAGGGATTTTTCTGTTAGGAGATTAAAACTTTCCTCCAGTCGATGGGAATTTCTTCATCTCTCAGGTCAGGATAGGAATGGAAAAAATAAAATAAAAATATGAAAAAGAAATGTCCTTCCTTCTTTCACCCTTATCTGTATTTTTTCCTTCCATATCTGTATTCTTTCCTCATACTCTTGCTTCTTTCCTTATTTCCTTCCTTGTGTCCTATCTCCATTCCTTCCTTGGTTTCTTCTTCCCTTGTCTTTGTGAACTTTCCTCCATCCTCTCTTCTTATCTGCTTCCTATCTCTCTTCCTTCCTTCTTTTAACATCTTTTTCTTTTGCCCTTACTACCGCTCTTGTCTTTCCTTGTGTTTTTTCTTTCTTCTTCTTTGTTGCCTTCCTTTCTTTCTTTCTAGCATCATTTCCTTTCATTCCTTCCTCTTGTTTCCTTCCTTAATTCCTTGTTATTTCCTTCCTCTGTCCTTCCCTTGTGCTCTTCTTCCATTCTCTGTGTTAATTCCTTCCTTCTATTTAAATATCTGCCATAAATTGGTGTAAATTTAAATTTAAGATCAAGCACTGGGGACACTGGGAATATTATCAGATCTGAAGCGGATCCAGATCAAATGCTGTTCTAGTGTAAACCGACACTAACCGTTCTCCTCCTCGTCCCAGCTGTCGCTCCGCCCTGATGGAGGAGCATCTCTTCTGGAAGTTTGAGGCGGCCATGTTGTCTCTGATGGTCGTCTTCGCCGTCCTGGTGGTCATCCGCCAGCGCTGGCTGGATCGCCTCGCCTCTGAGAAGGTCCGCCGACAAATCGAGTCCATCTAGGAGAAGAGAGTCCTGTTAGGTTTTTAAATCCTTTGGCAATATTTTTAAAATGGATCCAGGTTTGGATCGGACCTGTTGGACATCCTCCATGGATGAGCTCAGCTCCCCGTTTGTGACTGTTTCTCTGCTAAAACAGCAGAACAAACACTAAAACCGGGACAATGAGAGTCCGGTCTCATGATGCAAACTGTAGATTATATTTTAGTGAACAGAGTTTATAGAGAAATAAAGGGAAGGAGTAGTTTGATCTGCATAAATACAGAAGTGAAACTGACAAACCTTATGAACTGAAGCTGAAACGTCTCTTCCTGCATCGCGCTGATGTCACAGTCAGGAACTTCCTTATATGGACTCTGGAAGTGACAATTGGCAGCAGCTGTTTCTGAAGTGTGGAACAAAAGTCTTTTTCTTTCAGGATTAAACATTTTCCTGCAGAAATGCGAAATAAAAGTCTGAAAAAGATTCAAATCTGATATTTAAAGATGCAGTTCTGTTTCAGTTTGCCATTAAAAACAGTTTTTACATCCGTGTTTTGGTTGATGTGGCTGTATTTCGGTTCCTGTGCATCACTTTAATACAGCTGACTCAATAAAATGTTAAAATATATTGTTTCTTCTTTTAAATTTGGTATATGGTCCATATGTTATCCCTTTGTTTTAGAAAGACGGGTTTCTCTTGATACGGTTTTAAGAGATCGTCCGCTTATCAATCAACTTTAGAGTAACTCATTAATGATGATTACATTAAAAAAAAAGTTTGTATTCTGCTATGCGATCCATTGTTTCCTTCCTGTTTCTGTCATTTGTTTTTTTCAGCTGACAGAATAGTAATGTTACCCGAACTCATGGCAAATGTTTTAGTGTTTTCATAGTTTCAAATCTACTGTGAAGTCTGAAAATGTCTCATTTCGAGATCCCGGATGCGCTGGAAAGAATTAAAAGTTTGAAATTGGTCAGGACTTGTCATCGATCATCTCCGCCCATTCTTCACCTGATTGGTTCACATTTCCTCTAGCTGAGCTCTGATTGGTTGCTGCTTCACACTGAGCAACCAGAACAGGCACTGTTTTAATTTTATGTTCCTTTATCAAAGTGTTTCAGCCTCATTCTGATGTTTTATTGTAAATAATAGGTTTATGTTGGACGTTTTGTGTTTCTCTGTGAAGTTTCTGACGAAATAAACCGAAGAGAAACATAAAACAGTGTGAGTTACCTGTTGCTTTATTTCAATAAATATGTTACAAATAAGGTCAATCTCAGTATTTTGTGGAATTTGATCAACTTTTTCCACAATTATCCAGACCTGGAAAGTCTCAAAAGCAAAATCCAAACTGTATAAATCATGCATGTTACCTAAAATATAAAAATCAAAAATCAATTGATCAAAACTCAGACTGCTTCAATATACGGTTAATAACGCTTCAAATCACTGAAATAACACGTTCCACTTTTTATTGTAGCAAAACGTTTTGAAGACCAAGCTGCTGAGCAGCTCCACATCGAATAAACAAAATCCTGAATTTAACATTAAATCTGCAAAATACAAAAATAACATAAAAGATATTTTTTAAATAATACCGTTAAAATCTCACAATGAGGTTTGTGTTCATGTCCTAAATAAATTCTTAGTGATTTCCTGGTGAGTCCTGATTGGTTGAATCAATTTAGGTCAGAAAATGTGATGTTCAGGCTCAAACCAACAACAATTTAGGTACATTTATCTGAACTGAGATGCACCAGTAACAAAATGTTACCAAGTATTTTAGGTCTAGTTTCTGGTGCAAATATCTTTGTACACTTGAAATAACACAAAACTAACTTACAAGTAACTTTTTTAGCAAGATATAGAAGCTTGTTTTGAGTCAAAAATTCCTTGCAACTGCAACCTTTTTATCAATATTAAGGAATTATTCCATTAAAACAAACTCCTATGTTTTACTAAAAAGTTACTTGCAAGTTAGTTTTGTCTTACTTCAAATGTAGTCAGATATTTTCACTAAAAATACTTGGTAATATTTTTGTGTTTTTGTGGCGTTAGCAACGTTTCCTCCAGGTTTATAACAAACCAAGCAAAAAATATGCAATAAAATAAATATGTTGTGTAATCAGTAGCTTTCTAGTTTGAGGCCAAACCTGAGATACAAAGCAATTGCTTTGCTTTAAAATCTCAACATTATATGAAATATCTATACATTTTTATAAAAAATAGAATAAATGCTTTTGAATCTCGCTTGTGCTCAACGTTTCTAATTAAAACAATTTTCTGCCTTCTGCCAATTTAATCTACTGACTGAAACTGATCTGAGTTATCGCTGAAATATTAAACTAACTGCTTCTCGATTGGCTGAATCATCAGTGATGTCATCCGAAGCTTTAAAAAAAAGTCTCAACATCTCATTGGCTGTGACTATGCTGTCAATTGATTGGCTCGTAGCCCGTTCCTGAGGATTCCCGCTTCTTTGCAATTAAGACGAAAGCTCCGCCCCCCAGAAGGAGGATGATGGGAATCCCCAGACCAGCCATTAAGATGCCGATCACCATCGGGGAGAACGAGTCAATCGGAGGGGAGCCGACGCCCACCAGCATCGTCCTGAGAAAGATGGAATACATCGATTTAACGGCAGACGAATCAGAAACACTAAATAAAAAACAAATAGATAAACTAACCAGCTGAGGAACATGGTGCTGTTGTAGTAAGGCTCTCCAGCTATGCCGAAGCTAACGTTCATCGCCATGGCCGCTGGGACGGAGTAAAAAGCTTTAATCAGAGCCGATGAAGCTGACGTCGAGTTCCCGCTCTGCTGCTGTGGCTCGGAGTTACGGCACGGCGTTGCGTCCTCCAGGCTGGGATGGGCCGTCCGGTACGCCACTGGCTTCCACTGGACGAAACCCGGGGCGTCCGAGCCGTTGTTCGGTGAAGACACCCACCGAGACACCTGAAGGAGAGGAACTACGCCCGGTTAAAGAACAGCAGAGCCGGTCAGTTTACACCGGAATCCCCGCCTGGTCACCGTTCAGTATTTACGGAGTTTTCTGTGGAATGTGACTCCAAATAATTCACGGAAAATTCACTTATTCACTTTTTTTTCATACAGAAAAATCTTTAAAAAAAAAAAAAAAAAATGCAGCATGGGAATGGCAATGCTAACAACAGGGCTGCCAGATTTGACTGACAGTTTCCAGCTCAAAAACAAAACAAATAAAATAATACAAACAAAACAAAGAACTTTAAAATAAATAGTTTTGTCACCTGGAATATTGAAGGTGTGTACTCGTCGTCAATGAACTGGCGAACGTCCACTCTGCTCAGTGGATAAGCCCCGCCCACCGCCTGCAGCTCCAACATGAACCTGGACGTATTGGAGCGGGGCGACAGGCCGTTAAGCCACACCTCCAACTGGGAGGAGTTAGCAGAATGGAGGAGGCGGGGCCAAAGATCAAAACGCCCCTCTGAGCCAAACACAGACAACTGGAAAACAAAAAGGTTAGGAAATTTAAAGCAATATGAAAACCCATCTCCGGCACTTATTAAATAATAATAAAAATACTCCCTCCATCTTATGAATATCACTCAATTTTGAGTCATGACACGGATATATGTAAGATACTTTAGTAACATTATAGGAAAGACAAGAGAGACGATAAACAGCTACATGAAAATTAGATTCTATTTTAATATACTAGAATTATGTCATAAGTATTATTACATTAACAATAATAAGAGTTCAATATTATTTGTGCACCACCATTTAATTATAAAAAATTTTAGTAAAAAATATGGAATCATTCTAAGTCCATTATGGTATAATTATGACATAATTAAGCCTCTGTATTTCATAATATAAAATACTTAAGCCATAATGATGAGATAATATTTCATAGTACAATATTTGGGATCAAAACTCATTTATATTTAGAAAATAGGTCAAATTTGAAAATAAGTTAAATTTGAGATAGTCAAATTTAAACGCTATTTATTAGAATATGCGTCATTTTTATGACTTTGTCACAAAGTCATAAAAGTTCTGAATTTTCCCATAACCATCAAGAGAAATAATTCAATAATAATGATAATAGTATTGTTGCTCATTGCAGTGACTGTCCTGGGTCGTCCCAGTGTCCCACCTGCAGGCAGAGCGACCCTTTGCCGGACCGTGGGGGAGACCCACACACTGTCGCGGTGGAATCGGACAGGTTCATCCGAGTCCAGATGAAGTCCTTCAGCTCGTAGGCGGGGAAGAAGTTGGATTTTGCCTCGGCCGTGTCGTTTTCATCATCGTATTCCAACACCTGAGAGAAGAAGCAAAAAGGTTTTCCAGTAAACACACAGTCGGGTTTGTTCTACAAGGGTAAAGATTGGTTCTGACCCGGCTAAAGACAACGGCGGTGCTGTACAGGACGCTGCTCTGCGGCTCCACTGTCAGGCTGCCGCTGGTATTACGAGCCAAAAACTCAGGCCAGTTCACCTGAAAAACAAACATTTACACACATTTAGATACCTGAGTGGTAAAAACATAAATAAATGAAAGACATGACTTATTATGGCTTCACATTATTTTGCTCTTGATTTACGACAAGAGTAAACAAGACACACATCATATTATGTTTTAGTTAGCGAACATTTGCAATATTAAATATTTATTAACATGTTTTCCATGGTCTTAATTAAAATAAATAAATAAATAAAACATTAATGAATAATTAGTTTCTAACTCACTTTAATGCCAGTCAACATTTTGCTGAGGATTTGTTGGACTTATGTTAAAAGGTGAAACATGCTAACTTTATTAAGCTTTGTGCAGTAATAAAAATAAACTAAGTACTTGTAGAACAATCAGATATTTAATACAGTGACCACCTGATCAAATAAGCTAAATTAGCTAATTAATGTATAATAATTGTTTCTTAAACTGTTCAGTGCCAATGAATCTTGCCCAAACCTTGACAGTAGATGAAGAAGAGTTGGTGTGAACGATCAGCAATGTTGGCGCCCCCTGGCTGCAGAACAGGAAGTGCAGTGTGTCGTTTCCGCCCACAGCTCTCACGTGAAGGAGCTCACCGCCAGAGGGCGTCGAGTTCAAGTACAACTTCACAGTCAGCTGCAGAAGAAAACAAATCAGCTCTGATCAAACAGCAGCACTGATAATTTCATTAACAGTTTATAGATTACATTATGTTATCTAATGTTAAAGTCAATGCAATTATCTCGTCTCTCAGGTCACAGGATTGTTATTTTTAATCAAATTAAATCAGTATGCTGGGTTTCCTCCTGCTTTCCTCACACTAATAGCATCTAAAAAAATAAATTAAAGAAAACTAAACAATTATCAATCAGGTTTTAAAGAAGCCCATTAAAGAAGAGTAAAGGATTTCAGTCTATTTTTCTGTTTAATAAATACTTTCACTTCCTGTTTGTCGCTGCTGTAATTCAGCCCTTTAAGGCAATTAATTTAAAACATATTCGGCTTTTGATTATTTTCTTACCTCTCTTTTGAAAGTATCTCCTCCGTTGAAGAAACTTTCACACGAACTAAAAACAAAGACTAAAATCACGAAAACTCGGCCGGTCCCTGCAGCCGCCATCTTTGTTGTGACCGTTGTGCGGTGAGTCACATGACCGCCTGCTTCAGCTGACTGCTGGAAGCCCCGCCCAAATACGTAATTACGTCATCTACTGCAGGAAATGGAATCTCAGCAAAAATATTTCAAATGCAGATTAACTACTGCTGCTATTAGCTAGTCTAACACAGCAGTAGATAGTGTAAGATAACTCCTGTTAAGTTTCATAACTTTTTAAATATCTAAAATTCAATTTATCTTTTAAATCAAACATTTTAATTTTTTTACAGAAGGAAACAAATGAGTATAATCAGGTAATAGCGTAACTGGAGATATCTAGCTGAAACTACCACAATTTGAAGAGTAGGCTCAATCATTTTATATATTTTTAAAGGTTAAATACAGTGTATTTAAAATAAAGCGTCTTAAGTTATTGTATTTATCTTTTGAAAGTGATAATGGTTTAGAAAGCAGTAAGATGTCATAAAAAAATTGTACCGTTTTAAAGTACAATTATGTTTCTAGTTAAAATATAATAGCTGGCATTCAAAGCTCACAGCTCATTTACAGTATTCCTACATTAATTTCTTCTGGGGGAAAAAAAGTTAAATATAAAAATTAAGTCTAAAATCTATTTTAAGTCTAAATTGGAAACATTCCAGGATTTGTTTTGAATATATATATATATATGTTTTCAAATAATGTGGAAACATTGAAATACAAAAAAATAAATCTTTTGTGAATTCAGTGTCAGTAACTTTATAAAAGTTACTGCAGAGATGCAGTAACTTTTATAAAAATTATTTAATTTATTTATTGAAAAAACAAGTTAATCACTATGTTGTGAAAATATGGTACAATAATTTGGAAAGAAAAATGAAATCAAGCTTAGTTCTTCCTGTGTTAACTAGAAATAATCAGAACCAGGAGGCGGGTCCTACTGCTGTCAATCACCCAAAAAGTGCCACTGCTATCCTCTCCTCCTCTCCTGCAGCTAACGTAGCCTGTTGTACATGCTAAGGCTAGTTAGCATGGTCACAGGTGACCATTTAGCAGCTTATTCATGAGGATGATTGACAGCACCAAGACTAATTGGTTGTGTTTGGTTTGGAGCCGTGCATTTGTTCAGACAGCAATAGAGACAGTTTTTTACCCGATAGCAATAACAAAACTAAATGCAATCAAAAATAACCATTAATCATCATGGATGATGTGTATCGGCTGTTTGATTCTTGCATTGTGGGACAGTGTGCACTGACTGATGCCATCTTTGAATTTCATTGTTCTTGTGACAATGTCAATAAAGATTTATCTTATCTTAGTAGCTAGACTTCTGATTCACTGTTGCATTTATCTCAGCAGACCTCAGGATTCTTTCTCTCCACTTTGTTTAGATGCATAAAAGCTTCAGGCGCAAAAAGAACCAACAGAACTCTGGCGAAAATAAACTTTTACATAAACAAAACCAGCAGACAGGCATCAGGTTTCCAAAATTTGTTTTTATTAAGTTTCAGCGAGTCATCTGGTCCCCACACATGCATACATACAGAGTTTAAACACACACATCCACTCACACACAGCTGGAGTGACTCCGATGTTCTGGGTCAACACGGATCCAACTGGACCTACTCGGCGCCCTGTCCTCCCATCTGCTCGTCTTTGTCCTTCTTCTTATGACCAGAGACGATGTCATCGATGCGCAGCAACAAAATGGCTGTCTGTTTATCACAGGAGAGAATGGTAAGTGTTCAGAATAATGAACACCAGCGGCGGTGCTGGTTCTGATCGGGCCGCGGTTCTGACCTCCACTGCGGTCTTGTAGGTCTGGGCCTTCACGGCCAGTGGCTCCCAGATGCCGAGAACGGACATGTCAGTCAGGCAGCCAGTTTCTCCGTCAACGCCCCAACTCACACTGTTCTCCTGGGTGTGTTTGGCCTGAAAAGACACGGCGACCTTTAACCTGCTGAGCTCCACAGATTTAAAAAGCAGGCAAGCCACCGTATGTTCCAGAATATAGGTCAAAGGTTGCTTTTTTATTTTGGCTGACCCTGCAACATTTTTATATGTTTTTCCTCTTCATGATGCACTTTCTGACTGATGCATTAAATTTTCATTTATACTGACGGACACAAACAAAGGATTAAACATAATCGTCAACTAATTTAGCAATCGATTAATCATTAATGGGTGTATACAGATTCAACAAAAAGGAAATTTTTCCTGAAAAAAAAAAAAAACATACTCAGAGCAGTAATTAAGCCAAAACTGTCCAAAAATACAGTATATACATTTTGCATTTAAGACAAAAAGAAATTTACATGTCTTACCCAATTATTTCAATAATATATTAATGACTAATTACGATTAATCTGATTAGTCACAATGAATTGTTTCAATTCCAGTATAAAAACGTCTCAAGTGGTTAAATGAAAATCTGCAGAATATGTCAATTTTTAAAATCTGATTAATTGTCACAATATTTGATACAATTGATTTTCTCAGCTCTAGGGAGGCCATTTATTTGGACTTTTACCCTCAGCGATGTCAGCACTCTGATGGTGGACGCTCCACAGTTCTGGATCAGGGTTCGGGGAATGACCTCCAGCGCCTGAGCCACGGCGCGGTACGGCCACTGCTCCACACCGGTCAGAGCGCGGGAACGCTCCGTCAGGCGCTTTGACACAGCCATCTCCACAGCGCCGCCTCCTGGCAGCAGGAACGGGTCGAGCAGCACGTTGCGGCACACCTGCATGGCGTCCTGCAGGTTTCTCTCCACCTCCTGCAGACCGCAGACACAGTTACAACCCGAACCAGTCTGCCAGGTTGATATAACAGGTAGGGGGCGCTCTTACCGCCAGGATCTCCTTGCTAGCTCCTCTCAGCAGGATGGTGCAGGCTTTCGGGTCTTTGCACTCTGTGATGAAGGTGAAATACTCATCTCCGATCTTCTTCACCTCGAACAGTCCCGCCTTGACGCCGATGTCTTGCTCACGCAGTTCATCTGTCCGGCTGACGATGTGAGCGCCACACGCCCTGATGAAGAAAACATTTAAAAGTGATCTATCATTGTTCCTTAAACAGGTTAGGATAAAGTCTATGGGCTACACAAAACATGTTCCTTACATCTGGTCATGCCCCCCAATTTAACGTTTACGATTGCGTGTGAAAATGGCTATAAACAAATATGAAATTATACAAACGTATTACTTTGAAAAGCATCAGTGGAGCCTCCTGCACAGCCAAAAAGTGGTGTCCGAGCGTTAAGTCACCAACAAAACACTTGCTTTTTCCAGCAGCGATTTTCCAGCAGTAAAACCAGCTGAAAAAAAGTGCTGGAGCTCAGCCTAGGTTGCTAGGTAACAGATGGAATTCTGCTGGGGTTGCTAGGTAACGCTGCAGTGCTCATTGAATGTGACTTAACATTTCAAAGGTTTTTGAAACGGCTCGTTTTCCAGTCACCAAAAAACATGAACTCATTACCAAAAACCGCATGGGCGGTGTATTATGTTTTTTTAAGCGCCTGGTTTGCTTTTAGTTGAGGCCCAAATAGTGAAATTTTATATATATATATATATATATA
>CAEFZY010040152.1:0-10024 GCA_903066815.1 Brachyrhaphis roseni
GAACCCCCGCGGTGGCTGATAGGCCGGAGCGGCGCTTGGCTGCGAGGGCCGCACGACGCTGCTCCGCAGCTTTAATTCTCATTATAATCCATTTCTGTTTTGCACATAGTTCTGTCGTTAATTGTGTATTTCTATAGCTTTCAGGGTGTTTATTTATTTTCCTTTCAGCTCAAAGTTGATCCTACACAGGTTCTGGTTCTGCTGTACAGTTATCCTGTTAAAAGAGTGTTTTTATAATTTCACTGCATACTCAAGAAAAGGACGCTGCTTTAAAGTTAAGACCTAGTTCTAACTTATTGTAGAGTGCTTTTATCTGTTATATTTATTCACAGATTACCTGCAGTTGTTTTCATCTATGTGGTTTTATTAATGTAGCTTTAAAATGCCACATTATTCCACCTTCACTGTAGTATCAGTGGAACTTGCTGATTCTCAGTCATACAGATTATGGTAGATATTAATTTGTTAAGTCAGTTTATTAGGTACACTTGCTGAATTACTTTTGAACACAAAGATCAAATTAGCCAATCAAAAGACACTCAATAACTTTAGGTGTCCAGATGTGCTGATGTGGACTTGATAAAATTCTAGAGTCAGAATGAAAATAAAAAGCGATTTAGGTGACTTTAAATTAGTCTGATTACAATTGCCAGGCAGGCTGGTCAGATTGTTTTAGAAATTGTTGATCTACTGGAAACACTGACAACAGTCAGAAAAACTGAAACTATCCAGAAAATGTCATGTTGCTGTCAAATGAGATTAAGTAGGCTACTTTGCAATGATAAACATACAACAGCAACTCCCAACGCCACTTGTTACATCCAAAGCATGCAGAGTACTATTCTTGAATACCATTATAAGTCATCAAGACTTAGATCATTGAAGCAGATGAGCTACAGTTGCAGAGAACCTTACTGGGTGTCACTTGTGTCAGCTAAAAACAGGAAACTGGGGCTATAGTTCAAAGCAGGTTCACCAGTATCGGGCAACAACAGATTACAAAAATGTTGTCTGGTCATATGAATCTTGATTTCAGCTGCAGCATGAATCCTAATCCTAGTCATGCAGTGTCAAGATTAAGTGTTAAAAATGTAACAGTAAGGAAAACGTGCAGATATGAAACTGACAAAACTGTAGCAACTGTGAGATGTTCTCATGTCAATTGGACCAAAATTTCTAAGGTATTTTAACTTTAATTGAGGTTGTTCTGAAAGGAAAGGAAGGTTTAACCAGATACTAGTGAATTGTATCTAATAAAGTTTACAACAGCTGAAAGCCCTTGGACTTTGCTTAGATTCTTACATTTTTTTCATTACTCTTTCCAGGCAGAATCTTCAGTTCTAATCCACAGTTGTGCATTTGTGCTCACAGTGATGAGACAAATTATGGACAAGAAGGGCAGCGAAAAAAACAGCTATTTTCCGAGGAAAAACATCAAGGACTGGCTGATATTCTGCAGGATGGACACACAGGGACAGCAGCAGACTGGGGCAAAATTATTTTCTCTGATAAACCTTCCTTCTGATTATTTGGAGAACAAGATGTAAGAGTCTCCAGGAGACTAGCTCCAAAAGGGAAACATCCAGATAAAATTAACGTGTGGGGTTGCTTCTCATCTAAGCGAATGAGCTTCTACCCAGTGTGCCTAAAATCACTGGTGATAAATAGAGAGGAATCAAAACATCTTCCAGCAACTGAACAGTAAGATGATAATGAGCACCGTGTCAAAGAGCAAAACTGGTAAAATGGCTCAAATGTCAAAAAGCCTGACTAAAATATTCAGCAAATTGTATACTTTTCTGCAGCTTATTGAGTCAGTTTCTTCAGTAAAGTGATAAATGGTCTTAACATTGCTTTTGACTCCTGGCAACATGTAAAAATTAGGTAAAAAGGTAATAGGCATATTTGGGTGTAAAATTGATTACATTGTACTAGATTCTCATTTTAGATTAAAATCTACTCCAAGAAATATGCTACAACAAAATAAAAGGAAAACGCAAAAGCAGAAAGCTGACAGTTCTTTCATGAGAATAAAAGGTAAACGTGCAAAAGATATACAGACTCTAATCAAAACTGAAAGAAAAAGAAAGTATGCTGAATAAAAACAAACAGATCAACAAGATCCAATTCAGGAAAGGAGATGAGGAAACAAGCAGCTAGTGTGAAGAAGACAGCCAAATAAAAACTAGAATTACAACCACAGATTAGGCCAAAATACAGCTGGTTCTACTTTCAAAGCTCAGTCAGTGCAAATAAGCAGTCAATGTTCCTATAATCCAAACCCAAAGATAATTGGTCAGTTTTTCATGCTTAACATGCTCCTAAAGGTGGCTTTGCCCCTACTGTGTAGGAGGAGGAGGCGAAAGGGCTTTCTGTGTGTGTCCCCTGCCTGGAAATGAAGCCATTTTAAAGGTCCATAATCTGTTTATGTTCCCATTGTCCCATTTTTGTCCGTTGGATCGATCCAAAGCTGCTTTTTCTGGGGCCTTATCATGGAAACCAGAGGGGGAGACCCAATCTAATTCTGCGCTCCAGCTATATTCCACAAAGCAATATCACCACGCTGCGATCATATCACATCCAAAGAGGAAGAGCAATATTTCTCCATCACTCCTCTGTTCTTTCTCTGCTCCAGTCCTCCACTAATGCCGGCATGTTCTGTCTCTCCCAAGGCTTCGCTCTCTTATTGGATGGAATAAAAGGACTTCAGTCAAGTGTTGACGTTCGGCTTCAACGCGAGGCCCGCGGCTCGTCTGAAAGCGTCCTGTGGGGGGGGGAGAGTTCCTCCACACCATCTGTCATATAATTTGATTAATTAGCCGTTAGTACCACTGTTGCCCCCCACAGTGGGACCGAGGGTCGGCACTCGTCCATCTCCTCATCCCTCCGTCTGTCACACGCAATTTCTTGGAAGCGTCTGATCAGATTTTGATGAAACTTCAACAAAGATATCTGTCTCTTCTCTGACAAGACAAATATTTAATATTTTTCAGTTAATTTAATCATCTTGCGTCCAGAATTACCATGTTTGGGCCTTGAGGATGTTTAAACGATGTATTCAATCCAACACAAATTTTGTGGCATACACATGTTGGCTCAGATGATGTCTCCATGTGACGTCATAAATGGTTAATACCTGTAACCTGACAGGTCTTTCAATGCTTCCTCCCCATGGTTTGTCTTAGACCACCATTACGCATGTGACGTGTGTTTTCCTTCATGTACCGAATAGCTCCACGATCAGGCACTGCGATGTATATCCACCTGGAAATGTCACAACCATTTTAGATTCATGGAAACCTACAATTATTACCAAGATATTACCAAGGTCTCCGCATGGGTCATGCTTTAGCCCTTCACCACCGTCTCTCCCCAGCAAATGATTTTTTTCGCTAGGGACAGAGAAGGGTTAGGGTTGATGGGAAGGTGGGTGTATCTAAATACAGATCATCTTGGAAGAAAACCTGCAAAAGATTTGACTTATATCCAATTTGTGACAAGGCTTCAAATTAACATCCACAGATGTTCTTCATAATCCGACTGAGTTTGAGCTATTTCACAAGAGAAGATGGGGAAGAATATAAGCTGTCCAAAGCTAGTAGGACCATGTTTTCAAAGCAGAGCTTTCAAAGTGTGGGAAAGCTAGCCCACCCCTCAGCAAGCAAATAGACAACTGCGCCCACCCCATCCCAAATACATTTTCACTATTATTTCAGAAAACTTTCTTTGCTGTTGCTATACTTGATGTTCCTTTCATATACGTTTCATTGTCATTGCAGGCTTGATCTGCTTTGACTATGCGTAACACCACATAATATGATGGTTCAGCTACCTTTTCATTTACAGTGACTAAAGTATGAATTACATTTTGCTGTGAGTGCAGTTCATTTAACCTCCAGTATACCCAAAACATAAAAATCCCAACTTTACTTAATCATGTTTAGTGAAGTTGGTATTTCTATTTTGTTTTCTCACTCCACTCCCCCTGAAGTGCACACCAAATCTTTTGATTATTCTATGTAAAAAAAAAAAAAAAACAGAAACTATTGCTTGTATTCCTCCCACTTCCCAATGATGTGTTACTTTGTATTGGTCATTATAGGTCAGTGCATAATAATGCGTAATTGTTAGACCATCTCACACCAAATAACCAGTGAATATGCACTGAAGTTCATGGTTGTGACGTAGATCCATACATTTCCAAAGTGCTGTAAATGCAGTGCTGAGGCACCTTCCAGACACTGGCAACTGAATTGAACACATTAATTAGATCATCGTAGTGTATGTGAAATCTGGTACACTTTATTTATCATCTGTTTTCATACAACACTTAAATCTGGCCAAAATGATCCACATAGATTCAGTTGTTCACACACACACAAATATATATATATATATATTGTCAGTATGTATACATATAGACTAATTGTAATAAGTTTACATATATAGTTTACACCTTTGTTTTAAAATTCTATTGAGGTGTGTATCTCACAATAAGTGTATTTGTCATGTTTGAAGTTGAGAAGTTCTTTAAAAAGTGTGAAAGAGACAAAAGTGAGTAAGGCAGAAAGAACATAGCCTATGTAATGTTATGTTTTTAAACACCAAGGTCAGTGTAGAATACAATAGCTGCACCACACAAAAGCAGTGATGTGAGATCTCTGATGAAGTCAGAAAAAATGTAATCATAGAGCAGCAGTTTAAAGAAATCTGAAGCTTAAGTTAAAAATTTCAGAGGGAATAACAATGATCTGGGATTTTCTTTGTCACATTTCTTCCTTTTGCACTGAAATGTTTACGTCTCCTGTTTTATTATTTTTAAAGATATATTTTTTATTTGTTTAGTTCAAATCCATGAAAGCAATTAGGGGTTTTTATTAAACAAGTTTCAGATGTAATATTTAGGTTCTTATTAATAACCTAAATATTTAACATTTCAATTATATTTTAATTTATTTTTCAGATAAAACAAAGCTGATTAAGAAACACAGAAGAGATGAAGAAACTTTATCTTTTTAGTACAAAATTTCAGCGTTTTAAATACAGGAGCAATACAGTTGACAATATCCTCAGATCCTCCAGTCATTGAGGCACAAATTAAAAATATGTTATGCACCAGCTTCAGTGATCCTGGTAATTAGACCCAGTCAAATCCTCTCTGCAACGCATCACATGCTGGTTCCAGATGGAGAAGCACAGGTTGCCAGATTTCAATTCAAAAGTCAAATTTTCAACGAAATGTGGAAATTACTAGGATAATTTACGGATATTAAACATTTTCTCACCCGTGAAACCGTGTAGCTGCAGTTTGATTCATCAAGTACTGGATTAGGGGCAAGCTGCAGCTTTTTACAGCGTTTATAAATTCAGACGGCCCAGGGAATAGGAATGCTAAAACACAACCAGTTGAAAAGCCTAAAGCTTTAATAGTTGAAAGAAACTGCATATTTTTTTATTATTTCTCATTTTATTATTTGCCTCATCTGTACCACAGACATTTTTTTCTTATGGACTGACTTTTCAATCACTCTGAGAACCTCAGTTGACTTTATTAAAAATAAATAAAGACAACATAACATAAGTTGACTGTACTCCAGTGGCCAGAACAGTCACTTGATCTTGACCTAATGTTACACCTTTGGCATGTGGTGGAACGGGAGATTCTCATCAGCAGACAAAAAAAATCTGCATCACTTCCTTGATTATGTCGGGTAAATATGGATCAAAATCTCAGAGCAAATTTCCCACCACCTTTTGAATGACTGCTCTCATGTGAAAAGATACAATGTACCTAAAGAGGTTGGTGAGTGTAGTGTCATTGGATTAAAGATTTAAACGAACTTTTTGCAGAAATGTAAACAAAAAAATATAAGCTTCAGATTTCTTTAAGCTGCTCTGTCCAGAGGATTGAGCATTTAAACGCAGCAGCTCACTAAGTGACTCAGCTGCTGCTTGAAAGATTTGTCCCACGGTCCATGTGGGCTGATGTGAGCCATGTTTGATTTGATGCTGTGCGACTGAAACGCTGGATGTCAGATTTGTGCGTCCCTGCTGGAGAAAACGGGCAGCTTTTGAAACCTCACCTGCTGAGGATCAGCAGGTTCATCATTTAGCCAAGGAGGCAGCGAGAGAGCACCGTCCCTCGCTTTTTGACCAGACACATAATTTCAGTTGATTGCAACATTCTTTTCTTGTTAATGTGTCTTTTATTTTGGCGGACAAACACTCATCCCACCTTCCTTCCCACAGGAGCTGGGTTGGCGCTCTCCATGCCAGTGGCTGTGAAAAACAGCACATTTTTCATTAACAGGATTACCGTCCAACAATAAAAATACAGACGAATGAGAGTGAGCGTTGTGTTACACGGGCTGCCAGTGAATTTAATCACTATCCATTCCCTTTTTTTTCCCCTTTTCAACCGCCAAGACGTGAAAGCCAATCAGCCTACTCCAATATGTGCAGCATCTCTGTGCCAGAACTGATTGAGACTCTCAGCAAGCGAAAGCTCAGCGGAGGAATGTTCTGGCAGCCTGCAGGGCGAGGGCGTTCGTTTTTGTTTCCTGCTTTAACTAATTCAGCATCTTTTCATATAAAAGGACTTGAAACAATGGATTATATCAACCTCTGAGCTTGTCCTTCGTGCACTGAATTTCCACCTGTTGTCCTGGAATAAAGAAAAAGATGGCCTACAAATTCCTTCATGGGGTTTTAATGTAAGATGGTAATAATGTGGTCTTGAAATGTCTCTCTTATGACAGCTTTAAGTTCCTATAGATCTTTTGAAATTTGGGTAAATCTCTTTAATGGTGTATTTTACAGTGTATTACTGGTTTTGATCATAGTTCTGGTAGGAGCTAAAAAGAATCAAATATTGGTTCAAATTAAGATATATGTTTATATTTTACTGACAGAGTAACAGATAGTTTTTAATCAACAAGGCTACACAAAATTATTGTACTTATTGTGTAAATGACTGTTTAAGTGAGTTTCTATTTTCTTTTTATCATTATGAAGACCAACACAAATCAGCCTTCCTAGAATGCAAGAAATTGATTTTCCGTTACTTCACATTTATAACAAAGGGAAACAGAAATCCATGTATTAATTGAAATAAATTTTTTTAAGTGCCCCATTTAAATGTATTTTGTATGGATTTTAGAATGATCTGTATGTGAAATCCACATTATTTATTAATGTGTATTTTGTTTTCGCTCTGAATAAATTTCCTCAAATTAAAGGTTGCTTCTTCAATGTAAGACTATCTGCTGGTATGAAAAAATATTAGATGCAGTTTCAGCCCATTTAATTTATAAAATACCTAATTAAAGTAGACGTCACCTCAGAGTGTGATGGAAGACAAGCACATCTAATCCATGTCCAGGTTTTTAGGTTCAAATGCATTCAGATTAGTCAACCCATTTTAATACAGTCCAGTTATGTTCTCTCATTCAGATTCATATAGCTAAGCCCAAAATTACTGTTATCCCTGACATATTTAGGTTTAAAGTAATATTTAAATTTTATCAAGCTGTTTGATCAGACTGTAAGTGATGTTTATGTTTTGGAGCAGTTCAACCAGAGTCCTGACTTCAATTTGATAGAAAATATGTACACAGAGCTAAAGATTAAGGTGATGGCAAGGCATGCTTCCAACCTCTAAGACTTGGAACTCAACACTAAACATAAATTACCAAGATTTCTGTATAAAAATTCATTTAAGAATTTTCTCAGCAATTCTTAAATGAATTTTGTTGCTGTAATACCAATCAAGACTTGCTTAAGATTTTAAACATGTAAAAATGCAAATGAAATATTATTTTTAAATCAAACTTGCTTTGAAGTTTTTTTTCTTGTGTTTATAAAAACAACATCTTGATTAAATTAACATAGTTTTCAATTACACTCTTTTGACCTTAAAGTTAATTTCAATTGTAATTATAATAGAGTACAAAAATGATCACATGATTTAAAGCTTTTAATATTTTGCAATGCAATGGTTGTCAAATTAAGGTAACATCTACACCAAGCAGGACACTGACTCTTAAAGAGTGAGATTGGATACCATTGCTCTAAGTGGCCTTATGTTTGATTCATTGAAAAGTTAGTTACTGGAGTTATCTCTGCAGAAAAAGGCAAGAAAAACAAAAGTGCAAAAGAAAAAAACTTTAATTTTTATTGGACAATGTGAAATCCAGCAGGTTCGATGAACTGAGCCCCAATCTGAAGGGCGAACTGTATTTAGAATAAAATCATTGCAGCCTAATGTGCTGCAGAAGTGTCTCAGAGGGGAGACTTTGACGAGTTTGAAATGACTCAGACACGTTTTGCTCTCTCGTTACATAGAAAATGTGCCTCTGTAAAACTTTCTTAAACACAGAGCCACTGTAAACAGAGCAGACGCATGCATCAGGGAGAGACTGATCAGTCAGAGCAGCAGTTTATCTGGGTAATACTGACGGGGATTCATCAGAAAAAGTCAACTCTGACTCCTCTTCCACAAAGTTTTGTTTCATAGCACAGAGAAACAGATGGAAGACGCAGCAGCGCAGAGCCCAGATGTTCTGAGAAAACAAAAAAATAAGCAGCAGAGCCCGTACAGACAAGTTCCCTATTCAGCAATCAGACAGTAATTTAATTATTTGTTTGTTTGACTGACAGATTCATTGTGTGCTTTAATCTGCCTGCAAGATGATGGTTATCTCACCTCGCTGCTTTATATACAAGTTTGGAGTTCTTCAAAAATCATGTATGCATTTTCCTCTTTGTTAGATGAGATTGCAATGGTAGAATTTTCCAAGTAACAATGTTGACAATGTTTACAGTCATCCATGTAAGTTCAAGACTGAGAGAATGTTTAAAATTAAATGTAAAACTGCCACAAAATCAGTGTTAATCATTGAACTTCAGCTGTGACTGTGGCTGCTGTAGCATATATGCTCTAATATATCACACTTAGCTCAGCCAATTTCATCTGCTCCAGTAAGTACAGAAAAAAATCCTAGGAAATTTTGGAAGGTGTCAGTGCTGTGTATTGCCAAAAACCTATAACATATCGCTTCTTTCAAGCCCGATAGGAATCTGGAACACACTTTAACAACTAACTATACAAAACTGTTTCAAAGATATTTTTCCAAAGCATCTTTGCATGAAGAGAGATGGACATCACTTACCTAGTAGCCAAGTTGTGAAGTCTTGTTTTTTCTCAACCATAAAAAAATCCAAACAACATCAAAAGGCTTTTTTAATAAGTGGAAAAGATTAGGGGGTTGTTTATTTGTGTATTCAGCCGTCACACACAGGTGATAGACAGCAACAAATGGGGAAGAGGAAGTACTATTGCATGCTTTGTAATAAATATCATTTTAAGCATGTCCTTCAAAATACATACAATTGCACAAGTAGTCTGAGCTTTTTCAAGTTTGCTGTCAACTAGGTTGGAAAAGTCTGAAACTAGGACTTGAGCTGTACTTGAGTTGCACAAACAAAGTCTCAAGACCTGGCCTGAACCAAAGAGTAAAGACCAAAAATCAGATTTATATATTTGTTCTAAACACTTAGATGTGATTTTAAAAAAGTATCCTGCTCTAAAAACTTTCCAGAGTAAAGAGTTGAAAAGATGAAGACTCAAATAAGTCTTCTTCTTGAACTGGCTCTTTGAACAGTTGAGACTTGATATGAACTTGTGCTCTAAATGTTTGAGACTTGCCTAGAATGTGCTCCAAAGACTGAAGAGTTGTCTTTTCCTTGGACACACACTCCAAAGACCTGAGACTTGATTCGAACCCATGCTGTAAATACATTAGACTTTGCTTGATTCTGTGTTCTAAAGGCTCAATACTTAGTTTAAACTCACACAGCAAAGACTCAAAAATAAGCATCCTTCCATGCATGTTTTGGAAATCTGAAAGAATAGGTTGGCACACAGGTGACGAAAGATACTGACTGCTAAGCTGCTAGTAGATAATCAGCTTTCCAAAAGAATATATATATATATATATATATATATATATATATATATATCTAC
>CAEFZY010040158.1:0-76262 GCA_903066815.1 Brachyrhaphis roseni
TATATATATATATATATTATAACCTATTTATTCCCACTTTGTGTTCGCAGATATGTTCCCTGGAACTTCCATGAAGCAGTTCAGGGAGTCCACAACTTCACAGGAGACAGAGATTTGGAGCATTTTCTGAATCTGGCCAACCAGACAGGCCTCCTGGTCATCCTGCGTCCAGGACCGTACATCTGTGCAGAATGGGAAATGGTAATTTAAGTAACTTTGGTCATGTACTATATTTAGTTTTTGACATCACAGGCTAAAAAAGGAGCAACTCAATTGCACAACAAGACCTAAATTATACAAACAATACAATGTAAGAAACATTTAAAGCAGCATTGTGAAAGTGACAATGTCAAATAAAAATAAGACAATCCTTATGTCAAGTTATTGTTTTAACCAACAAACCATTTTAAAACTGTAAATGTATGTCTTTCACTCCAAGAGCCTGTTAAAAAAAAGGGGAGAAAAAAAACACAAAAGGGAGAACAAAAATAACTTGCAACGTGTGTCACAGTACAGTGTGACACGTGCCTGGATAATAGAAGATGTCATTAATGTAAAAAAAATTATAAAAAAATAAAATTTAATGTACAAAGCTTTAAACTTTATGACAGTGACAGACTGCTATTTCAATCTATTTTGTACATCCAGCCAATTTAAATACATTTAAGATGTACCAGTTTATAACAACTGTAATCTCAAAGATGTTTACCAGACAAATAGGCATAAATCTATGTCCTTCTGGTGTTATCATTCCATTACATTGAAAAAAAATTTGCATTAACTTTCGAGAAATCCAATCTGTAATTTGAGTATTTATTTTTTCACAAAAAGAAAAAAAACTGTGAAAAAAATGTCCATAATATCACAGATTCTCTATTGCACTCAGAAGTAGAGACTGAAAAAATAGATTACATTTAAAACAGCAAGTAAGGGTGGAAAGTCAACATAACATAAAAAAATAAAAGACAACAAAAGAGTTGTATCAGGTGAAGTCTATGCAGAAGTTGGAAACCAGAGAGGAAAGTTTACCAGCAGCCAATCAGAAATGCAATCAGAGCATTTACAAGAATAGAAGCATTGTTAACTGCAACATGAAAGTATGCAAATTGGACTGACTTGCTTTTCAAATTATAATGTGCTATCTAAAAAAGACATCTAAGTTCTTGGGAAGAGGGGTTAGAGAATAGTTAATAAGCTCATCCAAAACAAATGTGTTACAGATTACCTTGATCTATTTTCACATAGATGCCACATAAGTGAGCAAGATGGGAGAGTGGAATTAGATTTTGTAGATCTGCATGTTATCAGTATATGTATGAAAATGTGTACCTTGTTTCTTAAAAAGGAGACCACAGTCAGAATATAGAGAATAAAGAGAAAAGGGTTTACAACAGATCCCTGAGGAACGCCACTGACTACAGGTGAAGATTGGGATCTGATCTGTGATCCAAAAATAATTTGCCAAAAACTAAATGTCTTCACTAAACCTATGTTCCAGGGTGGATTACCAGCATGGCTTCTTCAAAAACCAAACATCATACTTCGCTCAGCAGACGCAGGTAATCAGACACCAATATACCAGTATGATGTTTTCACGAATATATTTATGCACAATTAATATGCTTTCTTCTGTACCAGATTACTTGGAGGCAGTCAGCAGTTGGCTTGCTGTCCTCCTCCCCAAAATTAAACCTTGGCTCTACATCAATGGTGGCAACATCATCACCGTCCAGGTAAAATGACTCGGTAATACCAATAATCTCTAGCACATGATTGCAGGTAACAATGAATCAACCTTAATGGCAGGTTGAGAACGAATATGGAAGCTACTTCGCCTGTGACTACAACTACATGCGTCACCTGCGGACGCTGTTCCGCTTCTTTCTGGGCGAGGACATCGTTCTCTTCACCACTGATGGAAACACAGACAAGGAGATGACATGTGGATCATTGGATGGGTTGTATGCCACGGTGGACTTTGGCACAGGTTGGTGGTATTTGACTGTGTAACGGAAATTGCAGCCTCATCATTCATTGTTTACCTGATTTCCCTCAGACACCAACATAACTGTAGCCTTCAAGCGCCAGAGAAGATTCGAGCCTCAAGGACCCCTGGTTTGTTGCACACCAGTCCATCATCATCTTCTGACCTGGTGATGTCTTCTGGATGTAACCGGTTTAGATGTCTTGCAGGTGAACTCAGAGTTCTACACAGGCTGGTTGGACCACTGGGGAGATCAGCATGCCATGGTTGGAGCTCAGAAGGTCAGCAGAGTGCTTGAAGAAATGCTAACCATGGGGGCCAACGTCAACATGTATGTCTCCTTGAACTCCCAGGCTTCCAGCTTTCCTTCTCTCTACACATATTTGATAAGTCAGCAGACCAAGGCATTGAAAGTGATCATATGTGTCTTCTAGTAGAGAGCCCAGGCCAATTATGTACTTTTAGGTATTTGATTTACATACTTCAGGGCATAGAGTTTCAGAAAATAATGAGAAAAGCTCATTTTCAGCTAGAGGCACATATCTGGATGTGATAAAGTATTGTTAAACTATTCCCAGTGACTATCTCCTTTGTTTCCAGTTACTAAAACTTTCTTGTTATCTAAGAGTCATTAATCAACACTTCTCCAGGCTTTCTGAGGGTATTAAACATTTGTATTTTGCTACTTTCTTACTTATTTCCTATCCAGTCTTTGTACCAGGTCTTGATGGTGACCAGTGGAGGATAAATATTTTAGACCTAAAAAGCAGATCAATGGTATTTGAAAGTCAGTCACAGACTAAAGGGCCACTTAATCCTCAAATTGATCATTTACTATTCAATACTAAAATTGAATATTAAAATACTCCTGAGCATTTTTTTTAAAGTCTACTGAAATGCAAAGAAGCTGAGTAAAGTTGACTCCTTGAACAATTTTTATGTCCCTTGGGGAAGTTTTTAATGCCTGAATGCTGCTCATCTTCTACCTACCTGAGTTAAGATTGGTACGAAGATAGACAGAACCTCACAGCTTTTACTAATGATATCTTTCTCAGAACTCATGTTCGCTACCCCTCTCTCCTCTCAGGTACATGTTTGAAGGAGGGACTAACTTTGGCTACTGGAACGGTAAATACCTTTATTTTCATGGTTTTTAACATTAGTGTGGAGATCTCCTATAAAGGCTCACTCCTCTTTTAAAGGTGCTGATCATGACAGCAGGTTCCGCTCTGTGGTGACAAGCTATGATTACGATGCCCCGCTGACTGAGGCAGGAGACCCCACAGAGAAGCTGTTGGCCATCAGAGATGTCATAAAGCAGGTAACGGTGATGGAATAACCAAACAAGTTTCAAGTAATTCTCAATAATTAGATAATCAAAAAGTTTATTTATTTTATCTCAAAATGTGAAACTCTTATTTAGTTAATTGCACACTAACTAATAAATTTCAGTCATTAACTAACCCTGATGATAACTTACAGTTAATGAAAACCCAACATTCACTGTCAGGATTTTGAATATTACATTATGCCAATAAAAAAAGGATTTTTAATACAGCGTCTTGGTAAAGTATGCTCATGTACTCTTGAGTACATGAACATAGAGTCCTTTTGCATGAAATACTGCATCACTATTTAACAGGCTGTGCTTCACAAACCTCTTAAGGCTTTCTCAACATTAGTTTTTTTTTCTTCCACACAACTTTTCCATTGATATGCATAATTATATTGCTGTGTGTATAGAACGTGTCTTTAGCAGCGATCTTTTGAAACTTACCCTCCAAGTAGAGGTTGTCATTAACTGTCTGCTGAAAAATGTAAAGTCAGCAGCTTTTCCATGATTGCATAATTTGTGTAATATTCTAATCTATGTATGAAAAGCAAAATTTTCACTTTAAGCCATCATCATCGAAATGAATAGGAATAAACTCTTACTGTATAGCACTCTGAGTGTTAGTTTATGAACTGAATTACTTGAATAAAAGCGCTTTTGAGTGATATTCTGATTTGTTGAGATGTCCTGATTGATTTTGGTAAAAGTAACAAATCATTATTTATCATTAGTTTAGAGACATCCCCGCTGGTCCCATGCCGCCAGCAACTCCTAAGTTTGCCTATGGCTTTGTTACGCTGGAAAAGGTAGTAAAATTTAATCAAGATTTTGGCCAAAACACATTTTAAAATGTTTGAGTGACTCATTATGATCTATTTTTACAGATTGGAAACATTAGCAGTTTGCTAGATACAATTTCTCCTCTTGGGCCGGTCCAATCCAAGCATCCTCTGACGTTTGAAGAGATGAAACAGGTACGGTGCTATTCTGAAGTCAACAACAGAGAAAAGGCTAGCAGCATAGAGACAGTAGACCTCTTGAAATAGAGAAAACTAGACTGTTGTGTCTGCAACCTGTCATGTTCATTGTGTCCAGTACTATGGGTACATGCTGTACCGGACCACGCTGCCCTACGACCTCACAGAGCCCGCGCCACTTATATCGCCGCTGAATGGGGTTCATGACCGCGCTTATGTGTCAGTCAATGGGGTAAGAGCTTTCTGTGAACTTTTGTCTAGCCATCCAGGTTTCCAGGTCAGTGCGGAAAGTACAGATTAACATTATAAATCTAAGTATAGTGTTCTCCTTTTGGAAGCTAATGTAAATGTGTTCTAACAGGTTTTCCAGGGGTTGCTGCAGAGAGATACCGCACTCGTGATGAATGTTACAGGAAAACAGGGGGACACGTTGGATATTCTAGTTGAAAACATGGGCAGAGTTAACTTTGGCAGTAAGATCAACGACTATAAGGCAAGGCAACATTAAATATGACCAATGTCAGTCAAACTGTACACACAGAAACTATGGTTCTCTTGCTAACAGTTTTTCTGTGTTTTAGGGCCTGGTGAGCAACTTGATCTTAGGTAAAGATGTGCTGACAGACTGGAAGATCTACCCGTTGGACATTGACGCAGCCATTTCAAGAGGATGGCCTCATTCAAACAGTCGGAAGTCCGTCCCATCCCCACAAAGAGAACCTTCAGCTGGACCCACCCTTTACATGGGGACCTTACAACCTAACGGGCTAGCATGGGACACTTTTCTCAAGCTCATTGAATGGACAAAGGTAATTCATCATCTTATTCCTACACATGCATCGGCTCCTCTGGTACAGATATGTAGAAAGCCTTAAAATAGTCTCATTGCTGAAAAGCTGAAGATATTTCCCTTTGGTGCTGATTATGTTGCCATTGCACTACTTTTTAGCTGGCTCAATAAAAATGCTTGTATGCCCAACCAAGAGTTGAGGTCATTGGCATCCTGTATTTTTATTTTGCGGGTCAGAAGCTGGAAAGTTTGGGAACCAGTCTTAGGAGAACTGCAGCTAAGAAAGGCATTGTGGACTCAGAAAGTCTCCATAAACTCCTAAACATCTAATTTAGATGTCAACTAGTTGTTAGAGAGGCATGGCAGGATTAAGCTTTTTCTGTTCTACCATCACAGAATATAAACATGACGATTCTTAAATGTTGTGTTCTTTGGTCAAATCAGACAAAGACTGATCTTTTCAGCAACAAACACTCCAGATGGACCAATCTGGCATGAAACAATAAATGTGGAAAATCTTCTCATGCCCACTGTAAAGCAAGATGCTTTGGGCCAGTTTCTCTTCTAAAGACCCTGGCATCATAAGCTCTCCGATATGCATAGACATTTGAAATACAGATGTGGCAGACTCTACTAGTAAGCTGAAAATGTAAAAAAGAAGAAAAAAAAGAAAGCACCTCATGCTGACTTAAGTACGGTGGCAGAGCTGTGATGCTGTGGGCCTGTTTCTCCTACAAAGGGTCAAGGAACCTTGTTTGAGAGCATAAATTATTTGAAATACCAAAACATTTTAAATAAAGAAAAACTGAACATGGGTCATCTTTGGGCCTACCTAAAACCTATGGACACCAGAATGAGTCACCAGACACAAACCTTCCTCCACAGCCATCTTTTTCCACAACACACAGCTGAACAAGGCTTTAAACATAAAAACAAAAACTGGGGCACAAGTATTATTGTAAAATAATGTATTTCTTAACATGAGATTATTTCTGACTAAATACAGTCAGATTCTTTTGGTTGGATTTTATTTTTTCAGTGTGAGATAATGCTACTGAAATAAAAGATACATTTATTTTAAGGCTTTTTCCACATCACTTCCAGTAAGTGTGGAGGGATTAATGAGTGTTTTTATAGGCTTTTGTTGTGAGAATAATAAATGAAGTGTTTGTTTCTAATCAGGGCCAGGTTTGGATTAATGGGGTGAATTTGGGACGATACTGGCCAGGGAGGGGCCCCCAGCAGACTCTGTACGTTCCCGGGCCCCTGCTCAGCACCAGTATGCCCAACAACATCACATTACTGGAGTTGGAGGGAGCCCCAGCACACCTGCGGATTGGTTTTATGGACCGGCCTCAGCTCAACGCCACTGCTGGGAAATCCTGACTAATAACATGAGTAATTAATTCTTGCTTTACTGCTGCCAATTCTTCATTCGCGCCCTTGCCTGGTTCTTTAACTTTGGTCATGATATTTAATCAATCAGCTTTATGATCATCCTA
Source organism: Brachyrhaphis roseni (assembly GCA_903066815.1). Classification (NCBI taxonomy): domain Eukaryota; kingdom Metazoa; phylum Chordata; class Actinopteri; order Cyprinodontiformes; family Poeciliidae; genus Brachyrhaphis; species Brachyrhaphis roseni. The sequence continues at coordinate 6,587 of CAEFZY010040158.1, forward strand.
CAGACATTCTTAGCAGCACATTATGTAAATACCTTGTATAATCATTTGATTTTTTTAACAGTGTGTTTATTAAATTATCTTGAATAATTTTACAAAATCAAAATTTTTGTTTTTACCAAAAATAAAAAGGAGAAAAAGAAACTTGAGTAGCATTTTAATTTTTCACTTCCTATCACCTAGATTTATCTTTCCCCAATATGCATTAGGACTTGTTTGGAAGAGCATTTGCTTTCCGATGAGCTTGCACGCATCGTGGGGTGCAGAATGAATACTCCAGGTAGTTAAACGGGATTTTCCCGAGCAGAGATTCTCCACATGACCAGCACCTCCTATTGAAGAGAAGAAAATGTCACCAAATGTCAGAAAACCTTGAATCAAAACCTGTGAATCTTCATCTTTAGGGGACTCACTGGACATTAGAGAGGCTGACCCCTGATGCAACCGCTTGTTCTGCCAACCTTTTCTCTGCTGCCAGCGCTCTCTATGATCAAAGAGCAAAACAATGACAGATCCACAGTGCTTTTACTGAGATTCCAGCTTAACGGTGTGTTTTCTCACCTTTTCCCGATCTGTCAGAGATGCAAACCTTTTCTTCTCCTCTGCCTCCAACTCCTGTATCCTCTTTTCCTCCTTCTGCTCTTTCTCCCGCTGCTTTCTCTGAGCTCTTTGGGCCTTTTTCTTCTCCACCTTTTTGGATTCAGTCTCTGCCGTTAGAGGCCCTGGGACCTGGAGTTGCACAGCGGGGAAACCGTAAGCTTCACCGCTTCCATTTGATGAAATTCACAGTCAGGCAGTTTGTTCCCACCTGTGCCTTGCTGTAGTCATACTTATCAGGGTTCTCACCCATGTATTTACGAAAGACGTTCCTAGTGTCTTTGTCGGGTGCGACGATGTACGGCGTCTGGCCTTTGTTATCCCTGTGAAGAGATATTGCAAAGTTAAGTGAATGGGCTACAACCATAAACTTCAATATATTTGATTAGACTTCACGTGGAGACTTGAAAAGCCTGAAATGTCCTTTCAAATTCAGAGAATTTTGGATTAATACGCCAGGAAAAAAGTTTGCGTTTTCAATTTTACTCCATTATTTAAAAAACAAAAATTTGAATTTCTAGAAAAAATTGACAGCTTTTTGCTCTGATTTCTACTTAATTTTGTCAAGGCTTGAGGTTTGTCTAACTTGTTGATCATTTTTTTATTCATTGTGTAAATAAAAATGAGTGATTTTCTCTTCTTAAAGTACTGCGTGGGACTACAGAGTGGCTGATACCTGCATGCAGGATCTGCTCCTGCATGTAGGAGCAGCCTGACAACGGCCTTCTGTGCAGCTGCTGCAGCGACGTGCAGCAAAGAAAACCCTGATGAGTCGATGGGTTTATTCAGGAGGCTTAAAGGGGCTATAGAGATATTTTCCTCCATCTTTTCAGGATGGTCCATCGTTTCCTGAGGTAGCTGAAGGAGACTGCAGAGAGCACCTACATCTCCAACTTTGCATGCAGTAAACAAAGCATCCCTGAGGCCGTAATCAACTGACTCATCAACAGCTTCTAGAAAGATAAAATAACAGATTTAACGACCACTTCAGAGCACTGCAGTGCTGAAGAAATGATGCTATAACAGACACATTTAGGCATCTGTGCTCACCATCTAGTTGTTTTTGCCCCTGTGGTTTCTTCTTCCTTGTTTTTACAGATTGTTCCTGGTGAGGTGTCTCCTCCTCTTCTTCTGCAGGCGTAGCCTCTGGCACCACATCTTCTAGCTCACTTGCTCCAGCATTCATGCTTCCTGTTTCTGTTGAAGATGGGGTTTATGTCAGCCATGTTATGAATGTTTCTCTGGTATTTAGACTGAATTAGACCAACCTTGATTATGAAGCTTGCCTTGCTCCTTCTTTTTCCTCCTCCTTTTCCTCCGCCTAGAGGGATGCATTTCATGCTCTCTGAGGTCCAGAGTTCCTATCGTGAGCTCCACCATCTCCAGCTGGATTTCCTCTCCCTCTTCATCTGAGCTTTCATTATTTTCTTCCCCTGGTGCCAGCAATATATTTGTGTTAAACAAATTAAATATTATTGTTCAGCATAGCAACAGTTCCCTCAGAGAGGATTTCTGGATTAAAACATACCTTTCTGTTCATCCATGATTTTCTGTGCTGCAGCTTTGGGCTTCTTCTTCCATGCCATCTTAGATGGACTAAAAACAGCAGACATGTCCATGTCTTTCCCTGCATAGTCATAGTTAGGATTATTCAATAATTACCCCCTGGATTTACAGAAATAGACAACATGCTACTGCTCTAAACATGTATTTAAACACACCATACACCTGGACAGTAGAGAGGACCTCGTGCACCCGCTGCACTTCCCGAAACGTCGCCCTGCGCGTGGCAATGGGAAGTGAGCGGACCCGGGGGTCTTTTTTTTGGAGGGGACCCCCGTGGCCTCCAAAGAAGATGGTCTTGTTGTAGCTGGGAGCTCGAATAAACACGGCAGAGGCCCTGTTCAAGTGTTCAGCCCAGGTTAGCAGAAGATCCTGAATGTCCTGCAGAGAGACAGGGAAGATCTGAATAATCTCTGTTAAAAACTGAAACTCACTTAGATCCATTACAAACAGAGCGATACAGTTCAAAGGTTAATTTGGTGATTATGGACAATGTCTCCTTAATAAGTTTCTGAGAATCTAAATATCATGGCCAATAAAAAAGTATTTTTAAAAAGAAATGCCTTCAGAATTATAGGGAGGGCTGCTGATCGAACAGAACATTCAGATGACAGTCACCAACCGTTTCAATGAGAAGAAAAAAAGCACAAAATGTCATAGCTAAAGAAGCAGGCTGTTTACAGAGTGGTGCATCAAAGTATTTCAAAGCAAAGTTGGGAGGAGGGAAAAAGTGAGGTAGAAAAACATGCAAAAGCAACAGGGATAACAGCTGCTTCTCTCTATCTGAACTTTCTCTATCAAATATATCTGAACAAAAACAGTAAATACCTAAGATTTGTCAATATGAATGGGGAAGATTTTAATACAAACTCAGTGATAGAGAATTATCTAAACGTGAGCTAAAAGGAAAAATAAAAACTGCATATGTATTGTTATTGTGATGGTTAAGAGCCATCAGCTTAATGACTTTGCTTTGCTACTCTAAAGGCAAAATAATGGGGCAGATGAATGTTCTGTAACCTTGCCTTAACGAGTGCTGCCTCGTTGTATCTCCTCAGAGTCGCTCCTGCAGATCTCGCCATGTGGCTGCGGTTCTGGGAATCCCGCAGTCCTTGGGCAGTGCCTCTCTTTGCTCGAACCGTGTATCGATGGAAAGTCTTATGCTCGAGAACTTGTTTTCTAAAACACAAATACGTTGTGATAATTTGACGACAATGGACAGCTTAGCTCTTTATTATAATTAGTGAAAGATGAACAAACCCTTCGAAGACGGCTCCAGCAAAATGTCCGCCGCCCGTCATGAGTATGACCCAGACAGTTTTCTGATTCACAGTCTTCAGAGAGGAAACTACGTCGTGCTCATCAGAATCTGCCTGAAATATGCAATTGGAATAAATAAGCAGAAGTAATGAAGAGGAATCCCAACATGAGGTGTACCTGCTGAGTTTCACCTTTCCCATAAGCGCACAGCGATAGATGGACAGATATTCTCCTGCGGAGTTCTGAAACACCACCTTACTGTAGAGCCGGCCACTTGTTGCATTAGGCTCAGCTGAACTCTCATTGTCTGTTCTGGTAATGTTACTCCCGGTTCCTCTGCCATCACTATCCGTGTCCTCTTCATCAGAGTCAGACTCAGACCCTGAGATACTCGACAGGTCTCCTGCAAAGTCAAAGAAACAATTATATTTCCTTTTTCCTTTTAAAAACCTTCACACTAAGGGAAGCTGATTGTGTAAATTTTAGACATCCTTTATATTAGCCATGTTTTTCTGCTCTAGCTAGACAGTTGCTCTTGCAAATAAAACCAGACTTGACTGGACTGCTCTTTTTCTTAGTGAATAAATTCATAATTTTAAGTATTTTTGGATTTAATTTGGTTATCAAAAGCAATAACAGAAGAAATCTGTAAGATGGCAAAAACGTTTCATGTCACTGTTAGTCCACTAACAGTGTTGGCTAGTTGAAGCTTTTTCAGTGATACTAGTAAACTAGTGCAACTAAAAAAGATGGGAAAGAGACAGACTGAAGTGTGTACTAGTTGACTAGTAATGGTTATTTTGGACATATTAATGGACACTAAAGATGTCAGCTAGTTAAAAAAAGTGCACATTTAAGCATATAACGTTTTGTAAAAGAAAAAAAAAATAGACAGCTAATATGCAATTTTGGTGCATTAGACATTTTTAGTTGCTCTAGTTCACTAGAATTGTGGGGAAAAAATCCTAAAGTAAAAACTACTTTTACACTTTACTAGTCGACTTTTGAAATTCTCAGTTAAAACTACTTAGCATGTGTGCTACTAAACTAGCAGGTAGAATATGTATTGATCACTTAAGATGGTAAGGTTAAGGTTTTTAATGCCAGCTAGTTAACTAATACGTCACAGTCTTTGAATTGTTCAGTTTAGTAGTAAACCTATGTCAAAAAGATGTTTAGCCGCTATACTTTTGTGGTACTATTGTGGCACTTTGACTGACTACTAAGACTTCTGCTCCTAATAGTTGGAAAATATGTTACTAATAATAGTGTTTTTGAATTGGTAGAGTAATTTTTATATATTTGTTGAGTGTTTTTGAGAGCTACTGAGTGAAAATGACATTTGACATAAAGGATTTCTAATATTTACACAAGCAGCTTTCCATCAGAGCACCATCGTGTCCCCACCGGCTCTGGTTTTCTTCTCAAACTCTTCTGCTGTGATGGGAGGCAATCCTGTCATCTTTTGTCTTAAATTAAACCGATGCCAGTCAAGCTTGTAGTGCTCCCTCTGCAAAACAAACACAACCCACTATAAACTGGTGTTGCTCAACCACACACATCTGTTTCATAGAGTGTTTAACCAGATGGGGTCACCTGTTCCTCTCTGTTATCAAAGAAACATTTGCAGGCTGAGCAGGCCATTTTGTCTGACACCTCTCTCTTCCAGTCTTCATCTGGACCTCTAATTTTCACACCTGCAAAGGGACATGAACTAGACATTAAATGAACAAGAAAGTTTTCATCGTCATAATGTACAAGATGCAGAGTATATCAATAAAATACAATGTCATTGGGATTCTATTATTTTAATAGTTCAATTCATAAAGCATAAAGTGCCATGTGATATGGAACCACCACATTATCACTGACACTGGTTCTCAAGCAAGCAGAATTATGAGCCTCTCCACTTTTCCTCCAGACTTTAGAACTTTGATTTCTAAACAAAATGTAAAATTTTGAAAATCTGAAAAGAGGACTTTGGACCACTGAGTCCAATAATTTCCTCCTTAGCCCACAAAAGAAGCTTCTGGCAAGCTACAATCCAGGGCTTGTTAACGTCAATTCTCTCATAAAGAAAACATCTTCCTTCTACTCAACTTTCTATTTAATGTGTTTGCTACAACCATCTTCTTTGGCGCTGACCTATTGTGGCTTACCCTCCTTGTGAAGAGTGTTAATTACGTCTGCTAGGCAACAGTCAAGTCAGCAGTTTTCTCTTTGCTTGTAATGTCAGGACTATAACATTTCTTAATTAAACGGTATTTATGCAACTTCAGCATAATCGTCTAATTTTCTGAGCAACTTATTTTTGGCTTTTCATTAACTTTGAGCTATAGTCATCAAACTTAACAGGACTGTCCTTGAAAGATATTGCTCTGTGAAAAAAAATAATGAATATTTGATGTCAGTTTTACTGTTTGAATTATATTACTGTAAATCAGCTCTTTGCTGGTATTCTAACTTACAGAGCTTCACTTGTGCAGCTCATACTTACTGTCTGTGGATGATCCAGTCTCCTTCAGGGCAGAGTTTACCTCCCTCAGCTTAAAAGCTTCTTCATTTGAGCACAAGTCGAAGATGGAGCGGAGGTCGGTACAAGTTGTCATTGTTTATATATATATATTCTGTTCTGATTAAAAAAAAACATAACAATATAAACCAGGTTAGTCTTTTAAAAATACAGTACACAGATACAGAGATAGCTTACTGTTAGCCATTCGATGCTTGGTGTATGCAGTAATGAGAACATACACTTTACGATCCTAAAACGAGGTGTAAACCAATCCTTAAATGTGTGTTTTTTAAGCTGCAGTTATAATTATTTGACAATGTGTCCTGCTAACGACACGTGTAGAAATATCAGCTGGTTTATTCTCTTCAAAATGAAACACGGCTTCTTAATAGTTTTAACTCTTCCAACAAAGCTTTAGCGCCTATAGAAGTAATTAATAAAAATGACCTAAAAATAAATAGTAACTCACCATAAAAGGAAGGCGGTCAGAAAATGTTGTGCTTCCTCTAACCGACTACGGAAGCTCAGGAGTGCCAATTAAGCGGCGCGGCGACAGCTGTGCTGGTATCTGCGGAGCAAAGGTTGCTGACAAACAGAAGAGAACACTGTATAAAGGCACAGTAGATCAATAGCAATTGAAATTTTAAGCATATAATCACATTTAAAAAAAAGTTCGGATTTAAATTTAATTCATTTTTACAGATATAAGCGATTTCCAGTATGTGTTACCAGTTTTGCTTTGGTATTTATTACTCCAAACACTTAAACCTAACTGAATTTAAAATTAGACAGAAGGGAACAAAACCTACCAATTTTCCTCCTGAATATAGGCCCAAACAGGACCAGTACAAGATTCTATGAGGCCTTAACAGAAGTACACTTCAAGGCCCTCTTATAGCTAAGAATAATAAGAATAACACTTATGAAAGAGACTTGGATATAATGTAATGTTATTGTCTAAACAAGCATTAATAGTCAATGTGCATTGACTTCCTTATCACAGCTTTTAGGGGTACAACCAATAAGCACCAAAGAAAATTAATGGCAGACCTGGATTGACTGGTTTGCAAGCACCAACCTATAGCCTTTGAAGTAGCATTGCACTTTGATATTTCAGCTTTCCAATTAGCATTTTTTTAGCATTTAATTTAGCTATGATATGTACAAAAATAATCCACAGATACATTTTTGTCACATTAGACTTATTCTAAAATAGTACTTCAAAATGATGTGGTGCCAGGTTTTTCCTGGCACTATGACTCTGTGGTATTTCGCTGCCATCTGCCATTTGGTAATGACTGGCTCCCACCTGGCCACTCAACCATAAAGCCCTTATTGGAGGTCTGTGCCCTACAATTTCTTTGACTTCAGGTTTGTTTTCTGCTCCGTCAACTGCGAAACTTTACACAGTTTTTATGTTTTGTGCTAAGGTTTAATAAAATCATCAAGTTGTAAATCACAAGGATTATTAGTGGAAATAAAATGCACCCAAACTCAGTTTATGTGTCATGGAAAATGTGTGAAAACTCTGGTAGGTTTGCATTTCTTTCGCATTCACAAATTGTGAAAACACACTCCATCTTGTCATGTGCTTTTCGTGAGGGGAAAACTAGATAATTTCATGCAAATCAGTTTTAGAATTAACTTGTTAGTACCAATAAGTGGACACATATCAATTTCTAAATGTCAAAGATGCTTTTTTTTTTTTTTTTAATGTGCAACAGCTCCATATTTCCCCTCTGTGGGCTTGTCACACTTTAAATCTGGATTTGGAGTTTTTTTCAAAAAACAATTTTCAGAAAAGCCCATTGTACAAACAACTAACATCATATGCATATAAAGGTGGAATGAAAAAGTAGCTTTCGTGGAAATAAAGATTTTATTGGTTTTATTTTTTTTTTTAAATAAAAAAAAAAAAATAAGCAAGAGAGACAGCAAATTACGGAGTACAATTAAAAGAAAATAACTCTCCCTGGAAACAATTTACTTTTTTCTTGGTTTTCTTTTTGACTTTCTGGTTGCCACAGGACTTGAAGCTTGTCCTGTAAACAAAACAAGAACAACACTTTCTATTAGATTTATCCAGATGCAGAAAATAAACAGCCTGAAACCTTCTAATACCTGCACCGCCACAAGCTTTAAGCTCTGCCAAGCGTTCTTTCACCTCCAGAATTTCAGCAGCAAGACTTTGGACCTTACTTGAGGCACTCTTGAGCTGCTCCTCCAAAATACCAATTTTATTTCTGAAAATATAGTAAACATGGTGTCCATTTGTTTCTTATGGGTTTTTTCTTACAGCAAACAGCATGTCTGGATACCTATGTGAGGCAGCTTGTTGATCCAGATGTTCTGAGAGATATTTTTCCTTTGACAGGAGCTTGCCTAGTTGGTGCAATTCAATACCTATTGCACCATTTTCCATCATCAACTCCCTTCTCTGCTCATTTTCTTTCTTGCTGCAGATGAGAACAGAGATCAAAACCCAGGTTAGAGCTGTGTAATCACACAAAGACTTAAAATGTTTGAAGCCAGGAAATCAGGACTCTGCTGTGTTTCATTACTTTGCCTGTTCAGCAGACTCTGAAAATAAAAAAAAAAAAAAATGTAGTGTTTTACTGATCTTCTGCCACTTATGTGGATTTTAAGGTCATCTCATAAAGTAGGCAGATTTTGTTACAACAGTGACAGAGTCAGCCAGCCAAAGAGCAAGCAAAAGATAGTGTGTGCGGGGGGAGCACAAGGAAAACTGAAGTTCACTATTTATAAAAAAAGAAAAATTACAACCCTAATAAAATATACTGGAAATGCCAGAGCATTTTTGTGTCTAGGGATCACTTCCAGATCCCTAGACACCCTAATAGAGTTCAGCCATTTTGTAACCCTGTCCATCCTCTTTATGAGACTGTCTTAGAGGGGAAAAAAGTGTCTTTAGTCAGAACTGACGTTTCTTGCCCATAGCCATCACCACAATAACTCTGGAGAATTTTGAATTAATACGAGTTACGAAAACATTTAATTTCAGTAAAGCATTTTTGAATTTGAAGTACATTGTGTTTCAGATAAACTTTTTTCTGTCTTATGTCCCATGCAATAAAAAAAATATTTCTATTTTAAAAACAACCACAATTAGTTGGATAGAAACGAAAGATGCCGATTCAAACCATAGTTTTATCTCTTTCCATTAACTTGCCACCAACAATATGGCTGGTAAGCTGACGTATTGTTTATGGACCTATGGCATGCAACCTTTAGCAATGACATCATCATGGTAGTTGTCTGTATGAATGCTTTTAAGAAAATGAATTTAAACGCGAATGACGCGGTGCACAAAGTCAATACCAGTGAGCGGTCTCCTCCTCAACACGCAGTCTTTCCTGCCGCACCTCCTCCAGTTTCTGAGTGGTTTCCTTGATAGCACGCGCCAGGTCCTTAATTTGTTTCTACAAGAGAAAAGCGTATGTTTTTTTTTTTTTTTCTCAAACAATTTTCATGTCAACGTTAAATTTTACACCAAGTCAACTTACAGATGTATTTTTCTCTTGGAAAAATGTAAGGTCAGAAAATGCTGTCATTATTGTCGAGGTGTTGTTTCGCCATACAACAATAACACGTCTGTCAACGTATGACGTATAGTTCTGCCTTAGAAAGAGTGCTTCCGCTTCTGGAATGTAGAGCCCGGATAGCTCAGTCGGTAGAGCATCAGACTTTTAATCTGAGGGTCCAGGGTTCAAGTCCCTGTTCGGGCGGAGTTTTTTCTTTTTGCTTCCAAAATTGGTTACAGGTGTGTCCAATTTTTGCTTTAAACAGCTGTTGAAATCACCGTCTTTCCTCGTTGTGATTTTAGTTTAACAGCGTTTCATTGTCATGGTTTCTCTTATTATTCAAATTATTGAGACAGCGAGGTGTTCCACAACTATAAATTCTGAACAAAAATGGTCATTTAAAAATAGAAATAGGAAAAGTACTTTACTTGAGACTTTATTGATCCCGCAGTGGGGAAATTCAGGCTTCACAGCAGCATACACCAAACAATAAAATGCAAATAAATGACACACAGACAGTATGTATAACCTAAATAAGAATACAAATGTGAATTTTCAAAATTGCATAAGAGAAGCATAAAAATAAATATGTACAAATTACTTAACTTCTCATACAAATTGCAAAAAAGAAATTTAATCAGTTTCTAAAAAATGTGAAATTACTGAAATGCAGTTAGGTTCAAACTGATTAGCAATCCATCAGCCAGTCAGCTAAAAGACAAATTAACCAATTTTCTCTTAAATAAAGTCCTTCCTTTATTTATTAAATGCATGCATATCAAACTTACACTATTGTTTTACGTCATTTTTAATGATTGATTTGAAACAATTCTCAAACATTTTCTAATTAAATACCTAATTCAAGTGGCAATTTGAGCACTAATTCTTGTTGTCTTTGTAATCCCCATCCTTTAGATTATGCTAATTTTCACTATTTGTCATTCAGAATGTTGAGCTGAAAGTCTTGTTCATTAGGGTGCAAAATATATCAATTTGGATTTATTGAGACAAACAAACCTACTTCATCAAAGATATCAACTCTAGAATTGGCAAAAAGTCACATTAAAGGTTTGTCACAAGGAAAGCATGGGGTAAATAATCTAAACAGAATTTTATTAAAATAAGCATGAGATCGTTTCATATATTTTAATGAGCAAGGTTAAGTTATTTTGCAAAGAAGAATTAACAAAAAAGGGAGAAAATTATTTGCAGCTCTAACGGCTGCAATAAGCAGCCGTTAGAAATAGGTGGTTTTACAAAGTTTTATTTGTCAAAAAAAATTATTAAAACCATTCTTTGATTTTTACATCTTGCAATTCCGCTCCACTTTTGTTGATTTGTTGCACACAATTCTAAGAAACTATACTTAAGTTCTGTAATGCGACACTGAATTAAAAAGCAGCAGTTTATTAAATGCTGAACAATTTTAAATGGTTTTACAACAAATGAAGTGATTTTGTGAAAGTAGCAAAATACAACAATATTGTCCTAATCTCCAAATATACACATGAACCCAAACTCTAATCAGGAATTGTATTTTGTATGCATAGGACAGTAACCCTGGTTGTATGAAAGCATACTTATTACTGCAGAAAGATTTGGTTTCATAGGCATTCAAGTGTGTGGATAAGAATATGTTATAATATGAAATCAGCAGCATAACATAGCATGTGAACCATGAGTAAGCTTAGTTTCAGTAAAATGGAAAACAGTAGTCCTGGTGAACATACACACCATCTAAATCCTAAAATTGTACCGATACAGTGCCAAACATTAGACCGTTTAATTTAAATTGCAGTCGAACTGTTATTAAACAGTGTAGGACCTCACATTATGCTGCTGTTGAAGATGTTGTTTTTGAAAAAAAAAGTCAAACTAATTAGGGGATTAAACTCACTGACAAACAAATAACAGCAGCCCAGTAATTTACCTGGGATAATCATGGGTATTATCTCTGGACAGCGGCCTATAAAACTGGGTGTTAGTGCAGGTCAAATGGCAACACTGAAGAAGGATCTGCCAGGAAAAGATGGAGCAGATTATCCTGCTGTGTGCGCTCTCAGCTTGTCTCTCGGCTGTGAATGCTCAGGTAAACATGCAGAGGAATGGAAGAAAGAGTGGGAGTTTGACATGTAGAAATCTGCTTATTGTTCGGTTCTTGTTTTTGTTTTTTTTCTTGCAGAAATTTTTACTCAGTCCCAAATGGGTACCTGTTGGTTTCAGGGGTAATTTTTTTTAATAAAAAAAAATTATTGTGAATGTATCTGAAATAATGGCAGAACTTATACTGACTAACTCTTCTTTTCTAGAGCCTGAAGGAAAAAAAGAGGGCACTGCAATGGATAAAATAATTAAAGCCAATGAGTTTTATGGTGAGTATTTTATAATTATTGAGAGATTTTTCAACATATTTTGAAATTTTGACTATTTTTGATTTTGCCCTGAATCATTTCTACTTCAGGTTCCCACGTCATCGACGGTTCCACCACCCTCAGAGAGGGAGATATCGCTGTCTCCACTGGAAGGCGCTCAAAGATCTGCTTCGCCCGGAGCTGCCTCTGGTCCAAATCTGTGGATGGACACGTCTACGTTGCCTACACACTCTCACCTGATTACTGTAATTTAAGGGTTTGGTAAACCCACTAACACTGTAGAATGTTTTTTACAGAATATTCTTTAGTAATATTTCTTACTCCTGTGTACATCCTTTAAATAAATAAACAGCTGACATCGAGACAAAACTGATAAAGGAGGGAATGGACAACATAGAGGACAGCACCTGCATCCGTTTTGTTCCACGAACTCACCAAAGAGACTACATCGACATCCAGCCAAAGTCAGGGTGAGTTATGACCAAAAAATACATATATTACAACATGCCATTATTTTAATAAAATATTTCATTTTTTGCAAAACATATACATCTAAGAGTGTTGTTTCTCTACGTTTTTATTTGTAAATGAAGATGTTGGTCCTACCTTGGCTCTCGTGGAGGAAAACAGACCCTGTCACTCCAGAATCCAGACTGCATGCATATCGGAGTGATTTCCCATGAGTTTATGCATTCCCTAGGCTTTGTGCATGAGCAGTCCCGCTTTGACCGCGACAACTATGTCACCATTATGTGGCCAAACATTTGGAGAGGTAATATCAAAAGACACTGGTGACCTTTAACACACACATCAAGCAAATACAATAACTGCAAAAATGCAATGCATTTTTTCTCCAACAGATCGGCTAAGAAACTTTGAGAAGTTTAAGACAGAAAATCTGGACCTGCCATATGACTTTGGCTCAATTATGCACTTTGGGATGTAAGTTGTTTTTTTTTATGTGTAAAACTGCATTTAATTCTAATCTTGAGGTGAATCTCAGTGAATTAGAAAGCATACAAATATACTTTATTTTAGTAATTTATTAAATTTAGTAAATTCAAAATGTGAAACTCATACAATAAATAGAATTATTACGCATTCAGGTTCTCAGAAAAATTTTACTTAAGACCAAAAACAATGCTTCTTATCACTAAAATGTTCTCGTCTATGAGAGCTAACAGCAAACATTCTGAAGATGTTAATGGAAAGTTTAGTGGATGGAATAAATGTGGTACAGAAGCAAAGCACGTTCCAGAATTGAGGTTAGATGCACAAACGTTGGGCTGCAGGTAGAGACAGTGCTTCCAAAGCCACCACACACAAACAAATTCAAGACAATGGCTTCCGCTGTCACTTTGAACACCTGTCACACCTGAAGCAGAGCCCATGTAAGAAGGGTCTTACCTGGTGCTGTTTTCTGTTATCAGCATGTTATCTATATTTCTATGTTAAGGTATGCCTATTCAATGGCCGGAGAACCAACCATCGTCCCAAAGAACGGCAGAAACGTTAAGCTCGGCCAGGCATCATCTCTCAGTCACGTTGACAAGCTGAAAATCAACAGGCTTTATCAATGCGGTTCGTACAGAAAAAACATTTAACAGCATATATTTCAGAGCTACTATATAAATAGGTAAATAAGCTAAATACTGCTTCATTTTGTCTCTTTCTGCAGCCGTGACTGATGATTAGAACCTGAACCAAGACGAGGTGAAGCAGGAATCATCTGAAAGCAGACGTGATAAACTGCTGCTGGAACATCTTCATACAATCTCATAATATTTTAGGCCTTGTTTTGTGTAGCTGAACTTGTATTTGTTTGAGTGGGACATGTAACTTTATATTTAATGCTTTAGTAGACAGAATTGGCATATATCTTTGCTGTTGTACAGTGAAAGATGAAATGAAAGTTACTGCCTTGTTTTAAGTAGTCACTTAATATCCCTGTTCACTTCCTACAATAAAGATGTTAAAGAATTAAAAAAAGCTAATTGCATCATTATTATTGCAATATGTTGAGGTGACTGAAGATTTTGGGTGATGATATTAAATAAAGAAAAAGTTGCAGTTCATTTGATTATAGAAATCAAATAGAAATACTGGCAAATAGAAAGCCAGTCCGGTTTATACTGAAATAATTCCTGCTGGCCTTATTTTCCGATCATTTTTGTGATATGATAACCATAAGCGGCAGATTTCACTGTTACCACACACCACTCGCCCTGTGTTTACCCTTCAAAATTGCCCCTTAATAAAAATAGGAACGATGTTTGGGGAGGGATTTATTCCTGTTTATATATGTTTACCTGAGCTGTCATCATCTGATAGTATATCACTAAATCACTGGTTACCATTACAGTCAGACTCAAATTGCTGGTCTTGCAGGACTGGGTGGAGAGTTATTCCTATGAAAGCAGCTGCTTTGATAGCAAAACACCTCTAAGTGTCTCATTTCAGAAAGTGCTGAATAATGAAGGCCAGCAGCGGGACCACCTGTTGTGGATCAGTAGTGGACTTGAGTAAATTATACCCGCTGGATGATGAGAGGTCTCAGCCCACGCTCTCATCACAGGAGTGGAGCCCAATCAGTACAGAGCAGTGGAGGAGAAGTGGGTATATAGATCCAGTGAAGGTGGGAACTTTGCTGAGCAGTGATCTGAAACTGGGGAAACCTGAAAAAGCAAGTATGGCTTCCAGAGTTGTGCTTCTAGGCGTCTTGTTTGGCGTGCTCATCCCAGTGGATATGGTCCCCGTTAAGGTCAGTACCAAGAGAAAATGCTTTCATAGAGAGAGGCAGATTTATTGTACTCTACAGTTAAATGATTTATTGCTAATGTTATATATCTATTCACAACATTACTGACAGAATTCCACTGGCGTACATGAGGGCAAACTGAGACTGAAGAGGAAATACTCTGGTGAGCTCTTTGAAGAAGGTATTTACATACAGCTGCATCTCAGTATGAATATGATCAATTCAAGAAGTGAAACTCATATAGAGTCATTGCATGCAGAGTGGCATGTTTCAAGTGTTTATTTTTGTTTATTTAAACATCATATTAGATCAATAAAGAAATAGATAGTGCCCTACTAATAAAAATATGTCCTACTCGGTTGAGGCTCCTTTTGCCATTAGTGCATTAGTGCAACTTTTTTGGGGGACAATTGATTGTGGCTCTGTTAGTTGCTTTAATGGTGGCCTGCAGCTTCTAAGTCTTGAAGGAAAATTAAATCAGTATAGTTTTTTTATGAAACTTTTTCCTTTAACTAAACTTTCCATTAATATGTTGTCATGCAGCACACTGTGAACAACCAGATTCTTCAGCAAAGGCCTTTTGTGGCCTACACTCCTTCTGCAGGGTGTTAGTAACTGTATTCTGTCAAGTCGGCAGTTTTTCCTAGCTGTAGTCTCTAATATGGCACAAGATAATCTATCTATATTAAAAATCATTTGCCTGGTCTAATGTAATATTCCAATTTTTTGAGAAACAAAATTCTGGGTTCTTTAATATCCATCTGTGATTCATAAGCCCCAATTGTAAAAATTAATGGAAAAAACACTTAAAATCTTTCAATAGAACTAGGTCCACTTTTTGAATTGAATTACCTTTCAATGATATTCTAATTTACTGAGATGCACTTTTACATGCTGTGATATTGTACATTTGAAACAATAATATTTACAAAACCGACAAGGATCACTATGTTTTTGTGTTAAGATGAGCTCATGAACCTAGATGAGATGACTGCAATGGATCAGATCCTAGAAGTCAACAGCAGTAAGTGCAATGTAAATTGAAATAAACTATGTTGATTCACTCTTTGTAAGCTTTGTTAAATGTTGCACTTCAGGGCTGCGGGCGCCCAGAGGACTGTCATTCAGAGAAGGAGATATTGCCTATTCATATGTGCGCAGTGCCATAAACTGCCCTGGGAATGCCTGTCTGTGGCCTAAATCAATTGATGGATTTGTTTACATTCCCTACATCCTCTCTCCTGTATATGGTAAGAATCCATTTTAAAGAGGTTTACAGATCAACACATTTTGGTCTATTTTAATTAAATAGTCTTGTTGTTTTTTTTATCTGTAGATGATATGGACAGAATCACAATAGAAACCGGAATGCAAGAAATTTCCTCTGGAACCTGCATCAAATTTATTCCTCGCACACATGAGGCCAGCTTCCTCGACATCCAGCCTAGATTCGGGTGAGACGGACTCCTTACTTCATGTAACTCTGCTTTATGTGAGGAAGCACTGTAAGGTTTACTCTGTGCTCCCCCAGTTGCTGGTCGTTTCTGGGGCAGACTGGGGGAAGCCAGACCTTGTCACTGCAGACTCCTGGATGCATGTGGTCGGGGATTGCTGCTCATGAATTCATGCACGCCCTCGGCTTTGTGCACGAGCAATCCCGCTCGGACCGAGACCACTATGTCACCATCGTGTGGAAGAACATCTTGCCAGGTTTGAATGAATGGCTGCATCCAAGGATTCCCAATACATTTGAACTAAATAAGACTAATGTCCCTTTTTCTGTGTGACAGAACAAATACACAACTTCAGGAAACAGGCAACGAACAATCTGAACAGCCCATACGACTACAGTTCTGTCATGCATTATGGACGGTGAGATGCTGCTTAAGGCAACATGTAGTGATGTGCATTCTGTTTTTGCTTTTTACGTCACTTCAATTTTTAAAACAAATTTAATATAAAATAAAGATGATTAAGTATGTACAAAAGAGGATCTTCAAAAAATTACTTGAACAATCCAAACTAGCCTGGCCTTGTGTGAAAAAGTAATTGTTAATTAATGCAATAATCCTTTTTGGAAGAATATTGTATAGACTGATGAGAAAAAAGTTACACTTTTCAGATGATGATGTGTCCAGTTACATTTGCAATAAAATTGTTATACTAGGTGATCAGGGGCTGCTTTCCCACTTTAGTAAATGGATGAGTTATTGTAACTAATTAAACCATGCAGTCCAGCCATCAGGTTAGAATTACGGTTTTGAAGTGCCATCATCAAAGTCCAGACTGGGATTCAGTTGAGATACCATAGCTTTGCAGTTCATGCTAAAAAATCCCATAAGGTGGCAGACTTAAAACTATTCTGTAAAGAAGAGTGGGCCAAAATTCCTAAGGAGAGATGTAAAACACTCATTGCCACCAACAAAATTCCTGATGGCAATTGTTTCTAGCAAAAGTAGTAGAAAGTATAAAAGTGTTTAAGTTTAGAGAATTGTTTTATTCATCTGGGGCCATACAGTATGTTTCCATAGCACGTATCCCTAATGAACTAAATTATTATATAATAACTAAACATTTTATTTACTTAAGTAATCATATGAGCAAAATATTTGATGATCTGAAACATTTAACTGTGATTTAAGCCCCTCCCCCCCCACCACCACCACACACACACACACACACACACACCAGCAGAAGAAATTTGATTAAAGACAAATGCTTTTTAGAATCAATTTAAAAATAAACTCTTTGCATTAATGAATGCTAGGGTAACCTTAAATCTCTGCTCCAGATATGCCTTCTCTGAAGAAGGTGGACCAACAATCATCCCCAAACCAGACCCTTACATTCCTATTGGCCAGCGAGATGGACCAAGTGCACTTGACCTGCATAAAATAAATCTTCTTTATAGCTGTGGTATGTAAAATGACACACAAACATTAAAAAAAGGAATTTAAAATCATTTTTAATCTGCTTGATTGTTTTTTCTCACTTACAGGTACTGTTTAGTAATGAATTTCAACATCTCAGCAGTATGGTCCTGCCAGATGTGTGAAGTACATATTCTCGAGTAAATGATGCAGAACTCAAGATAAATTATTTTTGCAGTAGATGTGCTTTTATTAAGAGGACTAATTTTTTTTAAAAAAATGTGTTTATTGTTTTTTTTAGTGGAAGGCCATTGGATTGCTAAAACATCAGTTAAGCTATGAATCTCTCAAATATATACCCGCCATGAATAAACATACTCAGTGCTGAAGCTCTAGATAATTGTTTCAAGTGTCTTAATAAAAATAATTCTGTACCATCCTCTCTGTCATTCCCACTATTCTGTCCGCTTAAATAAAGAAAATGCAACAGAAAATCTTGTGGCCAGTTTCACAATTTGTGTACTTATCAGAGATGGGTTATTAAATCTGATCCTCTTCTAAACAAGGCGACAGCACAGCAGTAATAACATGACCTTGTCTGACAGCACTGAAAACATCAAGCGCCTCACACGTGTTCCCGCAAAATGGTGACTATCTGAACTGGAGATAATATATATATATATATATTATCAAATAAAAGTAAATTAAATAGAATTCATAAGTAATTGTCAAATTTGTTGCACTCCTGTTTGAGATGTGCAATATGTTTTAAAATGAAAAAAAAGAAAAAAAAAATCTCCAATAAATTCAACTTTATGAAATGACGTACGTTTTTACGTTATGAAGTCACGTGGTTGTGAGAACAGTCGCGGAAGGGAGGAACTACAGTTTCACATTACCACGCATACACACACATGCGCGCGACCGACCATAGTCGTTAGCCTCGCATATTGGTATCAGGTAGACAATTTCTCCGTGTAGCTTATTCTCGATCACTAAAAATGAGCGACAATGATAAAGGCCGGGTATGTATGAACTCTGATGCAATTTTTTTTATTTCCTATGGTGCATGAACAGCAACGAAAAAACCCATTTGGTGAGAAAACTGTCATATTAACGGTTTTTGTTATTTATCAACTGACACCACTGACCAAATGCTCACCTTGGTAGCTTAAAATTCCAGTTGTAGCCTTATGTGTGTATTTCTCTAACGCATTAAAGACGTTGATGTGATTCTTATAGATAAACTGTGTATCATAATTTACTGTAAAAACGTATGTTGCTAACTTTAGCTACCTGGCTAATGCTAGCATTTCAGTGTTAACTAGGCCTTAAGCTAACGATGAAGAAGCTGGCTTCCGATTCGTATCCAGTGATTCGCCACCATCTCCGTTACAAAATATATTTTTAGCAACACATTAAATTAGATCCGGTGCTAAAACGATAAAAGTCCCACTCATGAAGTTTAGGATTATTTATCGTATATTAAATTCCTGGGCTACAGAAGGTTGTAGAGCAATAAAATGATCGGTTTTATCTTTTAGCACCTCAAATTGATTTAAAAATATTTATACGACATATATTACAAATGTGAACCTTACATACATTTAAGCATGTACAGAGTTTTTTTTTTTTTTTTTACATTAAGACAGCTGTTTTGTCAATTCATAAATAGGAACAACGAATCGAAATCTATCTTTATTGTTAATTTAGGGTGTCAATATCTCCTTTCGATTTAGCAACCTTTTCGTAAGAGGAGAGCTTTAAACAGCAAGAAGACAGAGACATTGCAAGTTAGGCAAACCAAAGGCTTGTCGTAAATGTAAATATTTTAAGCATAAAAATTTCATTTTCGATGTCCTTTGATAGAATATTCTAGAACGTCGAGGTGACGCCGTTTCGTTCCACACGAAATTACATCTTGCATTATGTAATGCGCGTTTCATTTTGCTCATTTTTTAGGGTGGGTTTTATACTTGTTATGTAAAATATGCATTTCATTTAGTACTGTTGTCTGAACAGCAGTCTGGGGTTTCCTTCCTTATTGGTTTTTGGCGCGCCCTGGCCCGCGCCATTAAATCGACACGGAAGAATAAAAATAATTTGCTGTTTTAAATCAAACAGCCTCAAGATTCTTCATTTGTTTCACCTCGGTAATGCAGGTCGTAATATTCGCTGTTTAAGCAGGCACTTCAATGAATTGCTCGGCTCAGGAGACAATGAAACACGATGCTGAAGTTGGTGTCCGATTCGAAGCTGCAGATTCTTTAAAGGGCTATTTCACAAAATTCGACGAATGCAGTCTTTATCCCGCTTTGGTTCGAAATCTAAAATACAAGTATGTTTAAAATTTGAAGCTGGATCATTTTATATACATTGCATATTCAGAAATGCAGTTTGTGATATGTCTTATTTGTGGACAATGTGAAACGGTGCTTCTTTTTGTGCAAACCACAAACATGTTGTTGAATCTATCATTAACCTAGAAATATGTCTTCAGGTTTATTTGGAATGTGTAGTGTTTGAGATGATCTCATTATCAGCCATTATCAGTTGGTTTTAATCCTATAAAAGCTTAGATTTTTTTCATAAATTGAATGCTTATTTCACAAACTATGTTTGGTTATTAATGTAAAGAGCATACATTAACACAGATCATTGCTGGGTATCTAATTATTTTAGATTTGGAAATGTTTAGGTCAAAATGATCAAGCTTGTAAATATAATTAAAAAGCCCTTTAATTCATAGAACAAAGCTGAGTTTCCAATCAAACTCAAACTTCAGGAACAGCAGCGGAACTTGTTCATCTTTCCAGTGGTGGGTTTACAAACCCTTCTGCTGAAGTATGAACCTGACTTTGATTTAGAAAATGATGTCCTAACTTGGGAACACCTCAAATATTTATCTTCAGTCATCTTGTGACTTGTTGAAAATCTGCTTAACCAGTTAGCAGTATGCCGAAGGGTAGGGCAGAACTGGTTTTCCAGTAAAGATAATTACACATCGGCATTTACAAGATATGCGTGGTCGCTGCTTTTTTGATGAAGGTGAATACAAATGAGTTGTAACTTTGACTTGAGGTTGTTTTGGTTAACCTAGATTTACTTTTATTTTTGGGTAAAATGGGAGATAATGGGGTGGGTTTAATTCTGATTATGACCTTTTCATTTACAGTGGTTTTATCTTCACTATGGTAGGAATGCAATTTAACGGGAACTATTTGAATAAGACTACTTTTATTTTTGTAAGTATAAAGGATAAGTGTTTTTAAAATTAGGAACAAATAGATGTACTGTGTGTAATTGTTTTTGTGTTCAAAATCCCTGGGTTTCCATCAGGGAAAAACAAACACGGTTGACCAATTGGCTGCAATGCTCATTGAGCAACAATTTACAGAACTATTGCATCTTCCCTTTTATTGCAATCTTATTTTTTATGAAACT
The DNA here is from genome assembly GCA_903066815.1 of Brachyrhaphis roseni. Classification (NCBI taxonomy): domain Eukaryota; kingdom Metazoa; phylum Chordata; class Actinopteri; order Cyprinodontiformes; family Poeciliidae; genus Brachyrhaphis; species Brachyrhaphis roseni. The sequence continues at coordinate 27,505 of CAEFZY010040158.1, forward strand.
ACTTGCAAGACACAGTAGTGAATGTGGAACCACTGAAAGTGAAATGAATTGAACTAACACTGAGCATTTGTAAACTTAATCCTGATGAAAATTTGAATGAGCGTGCCGTTTTAATTGTAGTCATAAATTCTTCATCCTTTTCTTTTCCATTAAGGTTAAGGTTCGACGAAGAAAATGCAGAAGAAGTCTCATGTCCACTTTATTTTCAGTAATATGAAGCTCAGATGTGTGAAGCTGAATTGTTGAATGCATGCTAAACATGAGGAGGGAAGAACTTTGAGCAGTGTGTGAGAAGGGGAAGTCAGAAGATGTAAGAAAATTGAAGAAAGAAGAATAATGTGAAGTAATGAAGTTACAGAAATGAAGTTAAGGAAGTAATCTGGATAAGGTCGCTGCGCTAAGTAATTTTCTGGTCTATTTATCCAATGCGTGCATGTCATTGTTATTGAATACATCACACTTTAATTTATCTTATTGCTATTTTATTTTGTCTTTTATTTTTGTAATCTTAATTACCTAATTATACTTGCTGATGTAATCCTAGTGATACCATCCTTCCACTGGTTAGGTAAAATAGCTTTAACCTGCATTCATAATTGCCAATTTCTACATCTTGTGTATTTATTTTTTTTCCTTCAAATTTTCCAGGATAGTTTTAAATCTCAACTACAGAGTTGTTGTAGCACATTTATTCATATTTATCACTTCTTCTGTGATGATAACGTGCTGGTGTGTGTGTGTGTGTGGTTCGTTCAGGAGTCTCGCTCCGCTTCCAGGAGCGCGAGTCCCCGTGCCCCTGGGAAGTCGGCGAGCCGCTCTCCAGCTCGTTCAAAAGATGGATCCCACCATTCCCGTTCTAAGTCCTGGTCCCGCTCCAGGTCCAGATCAGGGTGAGTTTTTTTGTTTTGTTTTGTTTTTTTTTTAAGAGAAAATAGTGGCACAGAAATCAGATCCTTTAAGCAGTGTTTTGGATAAATGTTAAAAGTTTGTCTCTGCCGTTTCAGCTCCCATTCTAACCACGGCTCTCATAAGCACTACAGCCATTCCCGGTCACGCTCCAGGTCCGGCCGGCGCCGGTCCCGCAGCCGCTCTTACAGCGGAGAGCGCCGACGCAGGAGCCTCAGTCATTCCCCCATGTCTAATCGCCGCAGGCACATCGGCAATCGGGTGTGTTGTTCTGGCACATTTTAAAAAAAATAAAGTGTATTCATTCATTATGTTTGTGGAGTAGCACAATATCAGAAAAAACAAATAGCAATGTAATTGGTAATTATTATGGTGATATCCATTGTGAGTCCCCCTTGTTTCTTTTATTTTTTTTTTCCATGTTTTGATCTAACATTACCGGTCTGGAAATAAATATGCATATTTTTGTGTAATTAATTCATGTATAGTTAAATGTATACCTTTAATTTTCCGAAAACTTTAGGCTAATCCAGATCCGAATGCTTGCCTGGGAGTGTTTGGCCTGAGCCTGTACACCACAGAGAGGGATCTGAGGGACGTCTTCTCTAAATACGGGCCCCTGGCGGATGTCAGCATCGTGTACGACCAGCAGTCCAGGCGCTCCAGGGGCTTTGCTTTTGTTTACTTTGAGAACACAGCTGATGCTAAAGAGGTAGCACATTTTATCTAAACAATTATTATATATATTTAAAAAAAATCAAAATAGAAACCCTGCTTGGGATTTTATATAAAAACACACTTTGTTTGCTACCAGGCAAAGGACCGAGCGAATGGCATGGAGCTGGATGGTCGTAGAATCCGGGTGGATTTCTCAATCACAAAAAGACCTCACACCCCCACCCCGGGAATCTACATGGGACGTCCCACATAGTACGTCAGCTACAGCAAATTGACTGTTTGTGTGGGAATAACTCCTGTGCTTTAAAAAGCTGGTTATTACTCCCTTTTATACAATTGTTTTTTGGGGGTTTTTTTCAATTTAAAACCACTAATTTCAAAACATTTCTTTGTGAATTTATGTGAAGGTTAAAACTGGTGCCTGACTGTGGAGTGGTTTTGTTGGTTGTGCTTGCCAACATGGACAAATAATACTCCTAGTCAGACGGTGGAGCCAAGCACAAAACTGATATAAAGTTGTTTCAGATCATGTGCAAAGGAAAGGATTAAAATCTGTTTGTTTTTAAGAAATACAGTGAGGTGAAATCTTTTGTTTTCCATTGACTTAGTATTTCTGCCAAGACTCTAAAGATTGCTGTTCAGTGCACTACATCCAGTCTGGTGGAGCTGGAACTGTTTTACAGAGATTCATCGAATGAAATTTCAGACTTTAAATTTGTATAGCTAGTAGAGCCACACTCCAAAAAACGAGTATGCAGCCGTAATTCCAGTGAAAGGCTATTATATGTAGTATTAACTCTGGGGGCTGAATGTGTGTATGACCAGTTTCATGTTTGCAAGTAGAGTTTAAGAAACAAATCATTCCACTTCCAAATTATGCACAACAATTTTTTTTGGACCTACCACATAAAATCCCCTCCCAGAAAACTACATTTAAGTTGTTAGTCGTGATGTGAAAAAGTTAGAAATCGTTTCATGAAGCTTTTTAGGTGTTTTGAAATTTAAGCTCCGATATGCGTGGCTGCCTGTAATGGAGCTCATGATGAGATGCTGAGCATAAAAACCTTGTGTTTTAAAATTAAGCAGGAGTATGCTACTTGTTTGCATTATAGTTTTACATCTGACTGTTTTTTTCTCGTCAGTGGCGGCGGCGGTGGCGGCGGTCCTGGTGGTCCCCGGCGCTATTCACGTGACTACGACCGCGGATATGACCGTGGATATGATAGAGGCGGCTATGATCGCTATGATGACAGGGACTACTACAGATCATACAGGTAACACTCCCAGTTTGTGAGTTGGTATTTTACTAATTGTCACTGAAGAATTGAACCTTGATTCTCTTTGTCCTGTTTGTTGTTTTAACTCTGAATGTTATTGGTAAGATTGTTTTTTTCATTATTTTAGACGAAGATCTCCATCACCATACTACAGAGGAGCATACAGATCTCGGTCAAGATCCCGGTCTTATTCTCCTCGTAAGTCCAAATATTACCCGCAGTCGTCTTAAAACGTCTGCTTGTTTGTTTGTAACTTGTAGGGTTTTAACTAACAACTGCTTTCTTTCACAGGTCGATATTGAGCAGTTCAGGCAGACATAAATCCCTTATTTCCATGGACAGACGAGGAGTTTCTCCTAAAGATTTGTTTGACTTTCTTGTAGATATCATATTCTTAAGGTGATATATGGCTTTCTTTAATGTGGAGTTTCATGGGAAAATTTTGTACGAAGTCCTGTGAGAGCAGAACACCAGCAGTTTAAGCTTAGCAATGTACTGACGTGAAAAGGGTTGGCAGAAAACCTTTTCACCTGTTTCTGCCCTTGTGGTAGTTATCCATCTGCACAATGTGAAACTTGGAAGATGCCTGTCTGCTTATTTCTCAGCTGGTTAGTTTATTATCTAATTTGGAGATAAAAAATTTCAAACTTGTATAAATCTTTGCAATTCATTAGGCACTGTTGTTCTCCAGATAGTCACTGTTTTTGTCAGGAGATACTTTTTTTTTTTTTTTTACTTCAGAGAACATTCAGTGTCTGGTCACGACAACATACTCCTATTTTACAGACAAATTTCTCATTCAACTCCACACTAAAGAAACTAAACAGATGACGATGATGATCATCACTCTTCCTCTTGCTTATCAATAATCAATGAAAATGGAAAAACACATTTGAAGCCGCGTGTCCTTGTTTTAAATTTGAAATGTACAGGCCAATGTTGTTCTAACTGGCATGTTAATTTATGGGGATTTGTTGTGTACAAACTGAGTGAGAATTCAGCAAAATTTAAACAAATTAAAAGGGAATAGTTTTCTTTTCCACCAAGACTCATGTCGTTTTTGAAAACTCTGGCCTTTTTTCTCTCTATGCTAAAAACCTATTTTTATGAATATGCTTTAGATATACAATTTACATACAGCAAAGTCTGCATCTGTTAAATTTTAGCTTAGAAATATTTTAAATGGTGACAAATTTGAGCTTTTGTTTTCTTTTGTTTTTGACATGTTTGCATTTTTGCACAGAAAATTGACTGTTGTAAACTATGCAAATGAGTTTTAATGAGAATTTATGCAAAGTTTGTAAAACTCGTAAAACAATTTGACATTTAGGCTTTGCTTTAAAATACAATTAAGACCTTCCACACGAGATTGGGTTTCTATGTTCATTCCCTGCTGATTCATGGAAATAGTGATATTTTCTATGATTTGGCTGGGAAGCTGGCATTTCAGTAGTTTGATAAACAGTAACTTATGAAGCTTGTGATACACTATTTCGTAAAAAACAAATCCTGTCTGGATGAAAAAAACTAAGGATATAGCTGAAAAACATGTTTTGTTACATTTAACCAATTATTTATGGGAAGTCCTGATTCTTTGAACATGAATAATAAATGCTCGCAAAAACTCTTTTGAAGAATTTTGCCTAAAAGCAGAATTTAATCTTCTGAAACTGGAAAAAAAACCCAAAAAACTTGTGCATGTGAGACATGATGCATTTGCTCACTGGATGACTTTTATCATAGTCAAATCACAGGTAAATTCACCTTCACAGCCAGGAGATCAGGTTATTTTCCTTACCCAGTTCAAACTGATGTTCGCTGCTCCTCACATGAAGAGAAAAAAGCTTCATCAATCAACAGGAAACTGAAGTTCAACAACTACCCCTGCTGGTCACTGTGAACCTCTGAAAAGTCCTTAGAAGTGGTTTTGTAATGGATTACCAAAAGATTCATTTTACCAAGATAAGGTACCAATTATCAGTTTTGTTGTAGTTCATCTATAAGACACGTTTTGGTTTTTTTGTAGCAGATTAGGTGAATTGACCCTATTTTGGTGTAAATTTGTACCTTTTTAAATGAAACTTACAATCAAATTTTAAGGAAGAGTAGTTTGGTTTCATTTTACAGAAAATGGGCAGACCCCATATTTAAACCGACACACCAGGAGGAAGTAGTGTTGAGCAAGTGTTATTTCCTTCAAGTCTTTAGTCAATATCCAAATAGTTGTTTAATATGTTCAGAAATTTACATTGCATTTATTTGCATATTTGTGTAAAGTTCAGTTTTTGTTGTTTTTGCTCTAATTTTGGATGATTAAACCGAAGCTGGAGGTAAATAAACATGATAGGGAATTATAGCTCTTTTAAAAAAAAAAGAATTACGTGTTAAAAAAAAGCTGCTGCGAGTTTTAAACCCATTACTATAATATTCAGTGTTCTGAAAGTGTGTAATATACGCAGGCATTGCAGCAGTGAGGAGACAGAAACCACTAGTTGCACTGCTGACCACACCTTGGAAATTAATTTCCATGTTCCACCACAAGTCCACATGTATGTGTGTCTCCACGTTCCTCCAAATGTCACATGCATTTCCATTCAGGGTGGAAATAATTTGCACAATCTGACAACCCAGTGACCCAATTTTCAGAAAACTGCCTAAAAGCAGAAATTTGTACTTTTGAGTTTTATTGGAGTTTGGAGCTTGCTCTCTCCATTTTATCTGTTGATTTGTTGACTGGAAGCAAAAACAAAAAGAGAAAAAAACAAAGACCCCACAATAACTGAGTGTGTGTGCATGCCATCAGGAAAGTAACTAAAGAGCTGTTTTGTAAATAGGCCACAGTTTGGACATTCCTCTGTTCATACACTGACGTAAACAAGGCAAGAGAGAAGGAGCTGGTCACTCCTGCTGCTGGCACTTTCTGCACTACAGTGGGGTGGCAGTAATGCTCCGAAAGCTCAAGGAAAGGAGTCACATGTAAAGAGAAAAGAATTAGGCTCCTCCCCTTGGGTAACTAGGTACAAGACTACACATCCATGCATGAGCACAGCTGCCACAGCCTTGCAAAGCTTTTGTTTGCAGTCCGCCTTAAAACATGCTTCCCTCCCAAACACACCCATTTGCAAACACTTACACAACCGCCATGGCAAATAAAAGGATTCATGTGTACAGCTCAGAGTGGCTCCTTCAAGAATCCCCTTCTGCTCTTATCAGCATTGGGCTTTTCCACCATTTAGGTTGTGCTCAAAAAGGGATTTAGAGACTCCAAGCTATAAATCTAGATTTTTTTTTAATTATTATTTCTCCAATAACAATATGTACAAGGACAGCAGTGTGGTTTCACTTTCTTTGTTGCTCTTTTGTTCATGTGTTTGTTGAAGGAATGCTTTTGCCTTATTTCAATGTAAATACTACAAAAATCAAATATTTCTCAAACAGGTGCTGACTGCAGTGAAAGGATCCCAGAAATCCATATTTCTGGCTCCCTCATAAATAATTAAAAGCCTCAACTGAGGGAGGGATCATTGGTTTACTGGTTTAAGTCGACAACGATTTGAATTTTCCACGCGGCAGCTCCTATTTACTTCCTCCTTCTCCGCTCGCACAAGAGGAGGGACTGACAAAGATCCCCTGCTCTGACAACCTTAAAGACTTCAGAGTTGGACACTATAGAATTTAATCTCATTGAATGTAGTGCAATAAAAGTTCTGTAAGATTTATGAGTATATTCATAAATCTTAGTATGAAAATAGGACTGGTTAAAGTTGCTGAGAAAGTGAAAAAAATATATACATGACCTATGTGGAGTGGGTTACACTTAGAATGACAAATGTTGCTCATAATTGCATCCATCCATCCAATCCACCCATTGTCTACACTTGCGTATGTTTTCAGGGACATGAACATGTCTTGTGCTAATATATTGGCATTAAAATCTACATGAACTTTGCTGAGGTGCCGCATTCATTTACTTATCCTCCATTGTCCCCCCTTTTTGGGCCTTCAAATGAAATCAGGATCACATATTTATTGAAAAGAATAAAATACTGAACACAGTTTCAGTATTTTAAAGTCACAGACTGTGAATGTTGTATGGACTTTAAACAGCTTTTACTAATGTTTAAATAAAATAAATTAATAAATAAAAGAAGTTAATTATTGGAACATACACACTTGAAAACATTCACTTACACTATAAAATGTAAAGAAATAAAGATGAACGACTTAAACATAAAAAAAATAAAAATGTGGTGAGGGGGAGTCTGTTGCCACCGTAAACCCTATAAAGTTCATGTCAGATTAATCTTGTCTGATTTTGTTGTAAAACCTTAAAATTATTAGTGGCCCCCATAGAGCCGCCTTTTCAAGACTTTCTGGAAACGGCCCTGCACTTCCCTTCTCTTCTCACTCCAAACCAAGCCAAGCCCCTTACTCCCATGCAACCTGGAGGCCCTTATTATGATTTGATGAAATAACCCCCCTCTGCCTCCTTTAAGCCCATCCCTTTCGCAGAACACAGCACAGTCATCACCATGCCCCTCTGTACGCCGGACGAGCGGCACATGCACCTCCAAACATTTTTTCTTGTGATTTTTAAGGGAGATTTTGTTTAGAGGCGGCGCTTGTTGGCTCCGGAGTAATAGCGTCGTAACGACACTTTTTTTTTTTTTTTTGCCTCACCTCACCACCACCCCCCAGTCCCTGTTGAAAGAGTTTGACCAGGGCTAGAGTTGGTCGGTAACTGGGGGGTCGCTCATTTAGCTCCCTATTATCCTGGAGGACGATTTTTTTTTTTTTCCCAAAATACATTTTATTTTCTTTTTTATTTTATTTTTCAAAAACTGGTTTCTACTGCTCTCAATATCGTCTCACTCTTGATATCTGGCAAGCCTTTCGAGATTTCCCCCCTTCTTCTGCTCTTCAGATCATGAACAAACTATATGTTGGGAATTTAAGTCCTTCGGTCACAGTCGAGGACTTGGAGCAGCTCTTCGGGGAGAGGGAACTGCCAGCGCCCGAGCAGGTCCTGCTGAAATCCGGCTATGCTTTTGTGGACTTCCCCGACCAGAACTCGGCCATAAAGGCTATAGAGACTCTCTCTGGTAAGTGTGTGGATTTTGATATTTGCGCTGAGTGATGCTGCTCGCTGCTGACAGGGGAAATCACACTCCAGTAGGTCACAGTAAAATGTGTAATATTTATTATTTTGGTTTCTTTAAAAAAAAAAAAAAATCAACAACAAAACAACAAATCTGTTTTGCACGGGACGGTGTTTGTGATTAGAGTTGGAGATATTGGATAAATGATCGATCCCACGCAGGACACACTCGAAAGATATACATTGTTTTAGAGGAAAACACGCGCGGTCCTAACGCAAATTTCCACGCGCAAGAATTACCTTTTAATTCCTCCTTTTATTTTAAGGAGATTCCGATAGTGCATGGCGCTACTTTCTTTTTCCTTTTTTTTTTTTTTCTCGCGATCAGCCGCTGGAATGTATATGGGATGGTCTCTGACTGACTGACTGGGTTCGGGTAGGCATAATTATTTTTCACTTATTTTTCGTCCTGATTTTATTGAGGAGCGCAGCGCGGCGCCAACGCGGAAAACTTGTCGGATCCCTGTTCCCCCGGTGTCCGGCTATGTTTTTACGAGGTGTCTTGGAGGTGGGTCACGGGGGTCCGGAGGAAAAGGGCTCATAAACAGGTAGCTGAGTGTTGGAGGAGGAGGTAGAGAGAGGGGGGAGGAGGAGGAGGACGAGGTGAGACGCTAATTCCGTGCTGCGCCAGGCCACTCGCTCCTTCTATTTGTGCGTAATAATAATAATAATAAAAACAACACCGTGGAAGCACCTACCTAACATCTGCTTGGTGTTGTATTCTTTACAGGAGAAACATATATCCCCCCTCATTGCAATGCTTGTGGGAGTGGAAAGCATGGCTGCCCATTCCCCTCACCTCCCCACCAACCCCACTCATACACTACTACTATATAAGCTCATTAAGCTTCGTTATGACGCACAGAATGCCCTTCCAAAGTGGTTGGAATAATGCAAATGTGTGCACTGTGTGCGCCACGATGCGCCCCGAGTACTTTCTTTAAAAGATATGAATGGGGACGCACCTACTTCATGAAGTATTGGCGTGCATTGTTGCAGACACATGACTTACACTGTCCATTCTCGCCCCTGCAGGTAAAGTTGAATTGCACGGAAAGCTGATAGAGGTAGACTACTCTGTTCCCAAAAAGCTAAGGTAGGCGCTTACACTCACACCCACACCTATACTGTGCTGTTACCCCATGTTTGAGTGGGTGAGTGCGTGAATGTGTGTGTGTGTGTGCCTGCGTGTGTGACCTGTAGGCTTCCGCTGTGAAATATAGTAAGCCACATTTCCCTGTTTTTCTCGTGAGATTTGTGCCAGCATGTTGTTGTTGTAGTTGCTGCTGCTGCTGCTGTTGTTGCTTGGCGATGAAAGCTCCTAATTGTGCGTGTGGCCAAACAAACAAAAGAAAGAAAAGCGACAAAAAAGACACAGTTTAGTCCCAACATCCGCAGAACACAGCCGTGGCTGCTGCCATGTTGCGTGATCCGCAAGCGAGGGCCACATCCCACAGGCAAACACTCACACACGCACGCAAACATGGCACGTTTGGGTCCTGATTGGGTTTATTCTGCTTTATGTGATGTGATCCAACTTGAATATGCATTTCCATGTATGTAGGCGATAAGATTAAGTTTCATTATGTGCTGGAACTCTATCGTACAATGAGTTGCAGTCACTCGACCTTCTTCTCTGGATACTATATAATCTATGGATTTGCTGCATTTGTGGGATCAAAAGCTTATAAAACCTTAAAGTTTTTTTTTAATGTTTAAAAAAACACCGTCTTTAGGTGTGTGACGCCGTATTTACGTAGCCAAATTAAATACATGCCATTATAATTGTTTATCTTTAAGGGAAAGAAGTACATTGCGTGACAAAAAAGGTAAATATTCAACCCCCTTTGTGCAAGAACACGTGACCCCTACTTCATGCGAGTCCTCCCCCTTTTTTAGTGCAAAGCCACACTTTCCTGTATTAGAGCCCATTTTCTTCGCCCTGCAGCCTCTTCATAGAGCGTTATTTACGTTTAGATTGCACTACAGTCGAGGAAAACGCGCAGTTTCCCCGCTTTACGGCTCGATCTACGAGGCGCAAACATGGTGTCAAAGCCTGCGCCACTCCCCTGAGTTAATGTGCACGTAGGCCGTGGAAAAGCTTGGAGGAGCCCTCCTATAATGGCTGCCATGATGATGGCCCTGCGCTCTGCTGCTGCCTGCACGGCTATAGGCGGACACCAGCACGCAGCAAAATGTCCATACCGTGCATGTGACTGGCCGCATGTATCCAATCGGCTGTGTGTATGTGCAGCTGCTGGACCCGCAGAGCGTGTTTCCCCGTAAGAAGGAAAAAAGGGGGCCTTAAAGCGAAATCTTCGCCATGTTTCGAGGTCCATGAGCGGGGCAGCGGGTGATGCGTACAGGTGTTCATTTTGAAAACACAGAGTCAACTGGATGAATTGGAGCGTTCACAACTTTTAATTAAATCAAATACAATGCTAAAAAAATAATAATAATGCGAAAGATTCTAAATTAAACTCTGAATTTGTGGATTTACGTTTAACAACAGAGCTCTGGGAAAAAAAAGCGTAATTAATGTTACAAATTATTATATATTTTAATACAGTTGCATTAAGTGTGATCACCAAACTTAAAGGATATTTGCAGATCATTATGTTTAAATTGTCTAATTTTCTAACGTGATTACCTTTAGGTTAAATTGTAAAAAAAAAAAAAAAGCACAATGTAACGTGTATTTAGTTTTGCATGCGAAAGTGGAAACCAGACTGATCATTACTTTTCTGCAAGTATATTTTCAGATTAGGTTGTGTGCAGTGAGTAACTTTGGAACAAGTAGTCGCATTTTAACTGCTTAAATAATAGAAAATCACGTCTGATTTAACTTATTGTTTGAGCTAAAGTAGAACTTAAAAATAATTGCCAGTTTACTTTAAGTATTTTTGCACATTAGTGTACTTAAAGGGTACTCTCTTGGAACCACTAAGAATGTTTTAGTTTAACTTAAATTGCAGAAAAGCAAAGCTTGAGTTGCATTTAAAATAACTTTCTGTAGTCACCTGTACTAAACTGTGTATAAATGTACAGTTTACTGCTATTTTGAATACATCTATAGTATGATGCAAATCTGCCTCTTTCTATAAATACATTTGAAATCTAGTGTAACTGCACGTTTTATTTTTAAGCAACATGCTTCTGACATATTTTTATTTGTTCAATTTAATTTAAATAGTTTAAATTGTTGTCATTTCAAGGTCATCTCTTTGTTTTTACAAGAAAAAAAACAGGTCCAGTTCATGCCCAGTTATACAGAAATACACAATAAATCAAATCCAGGTCAATATGGATTTAGTGGCACAATCCCGTCTGTTTCTATATACAACTTATAATAATAACTGGTCAACAGTTATATGGAAAACATATGATCTTTTTGACCTTCCAGCCATTCCATCTAAAATACATTTGCCCTTCAGTAATTTTTTTACTTTACACATTAATTACATGTATGCATGTACTTATGTATAAACAATAAGATATACTTTAAAAATGAGATTTAATTGCACTATTTAGAGACTGAAATTCATATTTACACATTGCAGTGTAAGGTGAGGTGAGGACTCGATTAATGTAATGTATGCAGGTTTTCTTTTTAAGTTATAATTTTTTAGAATTCTAATTTTATGCTGTTATTATGTATGTTTTTGGCAAATCCTGTACTTACATAAGTGTAAAAAAATTGTAACTTTAAACCTACCGTACATGTCGCTAATGTATCATTAATTGAAAGTGGAGGGATGAGGAATCTTAAATCCTGTTTGCTACCTGAGTTTTTTAAATTCATGCCTACTGTAGTTTGAGCTGCTGTTTGCTGTTTTTACTGCTGGGCTGTTTTGTTTTGACATGTAATATTTACCACGTGAAAAAGGGTGTATTTACATTACAAAGCAAATTGTGTATAACATAAGAAAAATTGTAGTTAAAAAATAAGAGACAACCCTAAATGAGACTGGTTGAGGAGATGATGTGTTTGTGGTAACATTTACTGATCATGTGAGGAAATGGGCCTTTTTCTAAAATGTGGTTTTGAGGTGTGAGATCAGGAGGTTTTCACATCTGATTTATCAATAAAATGTAAGCTTTGCTTGCGCCGTTTTGGGCTTTGGTGCGTTCAAATCAATTCAGAGAAACCAGTAAAGTATTATGAATCATAAAATATTTTTTAACGTCTAAACAATAACTCCTCAGACTTACATTTAAGAGAAAATAGAATAATTTGATACAAAACAGTTGCAATATTATGAAAACTTTTAGCTTTAAATTCCTTGAGCATTTTGATTACTTTGGCATTGCTTTATTAATGTAAAATTCTAATAACAGAGAAATTACTGCATATAAAAAGCACAATTAAAACATGTTGTATATTATTGTCAAATTGCGTTAATCTAAAACTGTAGTTTTAAAATACACCAATGTTCCAGCAGAACTCATTAAGTAACAGGAAAAATATACAAGGTTGTTGTGATATTTTTAGAGGTATAAAACATTTTTTAATTATTTATGGAATTCCTTTATTATTAGAAAAAAGGAAAGGAAAGTTTGTTTGCTGTAATACTAAGAATTTTTTTATTTATTTTATTTTTTTTTGCATCTTCTTTTTGTTTACTTAATTGCAGTTTTCTCAAGGAGCAAATCAGAGGAAGAAGAAACTGTTTTTTGAATAGCCTTAAATTGATCTGGGTGTGACCTGAATGATATCCGGCTTATGGATAAAAGGCTCCAGCTGTGAGCTTGATCGATAGTCAGTTATCAATATTCAGCTAGATGCACTTGTTCTGTGATCAGAATGGCTGCTGGCCTGAATGAGCTGAAATGTTTGTGATTATCTGTCTGATGCATCAATTATAAGCTTACATATGGCAAGTGATAAACTTCAGACTGATTGCTGACTCTTGAGTTGAGGCGGAATGAGAATAATGATTTCTTTTATGTGCTCATTTTTAAAAAAATATATTGCACCCCGACCTCCCATTATTTTCTGAGTGTAAACATCTGCATTGCACCACGGCGCTGGCCCCTCGTCCACGTCTGTGTGTTGGGGCTGTCAAAGACTGCACTCTGAGTCTAAACAGTGAAACACGATAGCCATCAGTTGATCCACTTTGAATCCAGTGATACTCCCCGGTTGATCCCGGTGGGAGAAGGGGGGGGAGCGCTTCTGGTTTGGGCTCCGGTTTTGACATCCGGAGACACATTTAGCGCTCACCTGGCTGCAGGAGGAAGATCTGGGATGCTTGAAGATGCTTGGAGATGCCAGGCTTAAAAAGCTCTTCAGTTCAATATGCTTAACATTGAAGTCATAGGAAACAGGGTAGCGCTTCGTAAGTGTACACATAAAAATAAATTAGTCACGAATGAGCTTGAAGCATTTAGTTTTAGTGCTGCATTTAAAATCTGCCTCTTTCAAGTGCTACACAATTTGTACAGCAATTATTTACTTTTTCCTGAAAGTAAAAAAAAAAAAAAATAAATTATCCTTCACGCTCCTGAAGTGGAAACCGGCTTTCTAGTGCGTCAGAGCACATATAGCTTAAGGGAGCAGCGAGGATCAGATGTGAAAGAATTGTAAATTCATAGTGTGTCTATCAGATCTGTGAGATCGTTGTCTAAGCTTCCTGAGAGTTAGAAGCTCTCTAATATTTTTATCCGACCCTTCCACGTGTTTCACTGCAGCATCTGTCGAGATCCACTTCTCAGTAAGCTTTTTTTTTTTCTTCTTCTTCTTCTCGCTGTACAACCTGTTGCATGACTAATTTGTTACTTTAGCATTACACTCATTAAAAGCAGGATTTAAAACAACTGTGGACAGCAGCATGCGGTGATGAGGAGGTGTAGAAGGTGTGGCTGGGGTGAGGAGGATCCTTCTGAGATGATGACTTAGCCTGTGACTAAGCTAAAGAAATATACAACAGTTGAAAGCGGAAAGTTTCCACCTGAGGGGAAATCACATGATGACTGACAGCTTCAGCCATACGAGCTGTGGGTCTTCTTATTTAATCTGTGAGTGGTTATATTAATGTGGATACAACCTGTCATGGACACAAAGTAAACCCCTTATTGATTAGGGGTGAGTGTCATAAAGCCTCCTGGAGCAGAGCTACTTCAGCTATTTTCCTTCAAACGGCCTGCGTGAAAATCTGTCCTTGATGATTTATCCTTATTGGCTTATGGAGGTCAGCTGTTTGAGGAGAAGAGAAGAGAAATGTTAATTTTGGCTGCACATGAACCGTTTACTTGAGTCAAGGTTTGCTATGGGCTAGAAAACAAAAAATGTTCTGCCTCACGCTTCCTACCATTTAATGTTCTTTTATTGAGATGTAAAAGAAGGTGCCGGAGTGGCCAGAGTCTCCTTTGGCTGCGTGGTGCATTAAGTAATGCAGTGCTGCCCCTCCCCTACCTGCTCCTGCACACTGCTCGTCAGCTTACTGAAAGAAGATCTGTAGTTGAAACCAGGTATCTCACTGTAAGAAAACATGTCAACTTTATTTTCTCCCTGTCTGACATTAAATAAAATTTAAATGTTCTTAATTTTAGGTCCATTAGAATCATCAAAAGAATTTCTATTTGCTAAATGATAAATTCATAAGAGAGATAATTTATTAAAAACATTTTGCTACCATCCTCAGATTAACAAGTTTACATAATCTAAGTCTATTAAGCCTTCATGGAATTTGGGAAAAGCCCTGACGATGATATCATGACTTTATTCTGACACATTAATGCACAACATTTAAGTTAAATGGAGGCAACACCTCAAACACACACTTTCCTTGTGTTACATGATGGAAAAATCAAGACATCATCCAAGTTATCTGGAAGAGAAGCGTGGATGAACAAAGTGTGTTTCCTCTATGGGTCCAGCCATTACACTTTCAGGAAACGGAACAGATTCTGTGTTTCAGAGATGAGTGTGTTTTCCTGTGAAATATGTGAAAAGCAAAAGAAAGTTGTGAAAATTACATGTGAAAAGAAAAAGTTTTTATCAGTTTTAACTGGCTGAAGCTATTAAAAAAAGAGTTATTATCCACAGTGGTTGGGCTGAAAGACTACTCAGGAATGAAGAAGATAGAGAGATTAAGGTGTTCATTTTTGGAGCCATAGGTTAAATTTTGCCATATTGATTTGGAGAAAAACAGCGAAGGTTGCCAGACTGAGAGTATAATGCTATTAGAGTGTTTTTTGGTGTAAGTGGGACTTGTACACTTTACAAAATGGATGGCATCATGAGGAAATAATGTTATGTTGAAATACTGAAGCAACATATAAAGATATCAGCCAGGAAGCTAAAGCTTAACTAGAAAAAGATATTTTTTATTTTTTTTTTTTACCACTTAATTAGTTACAAAATGGCCTCAGGACAGCAAAGTCAGCGTTTTTAGTGGCCATTACAAAGTCCAGTCTTAATCACATAGAAAATTCATGGGAAGAGTTAAAAAGGTGAGTGTGAGCAAGGCGACCTACAAACCTGACTCAAACCTGACCCTGTTCTGTCAGGAGGAATTGGCAAAAATTTCGGCAAACTTCTGAATTTTAAGAAAGTTTTAATACATCTCTTCTTATTGTTGAATTCAGCAACTAGAATTATGTTTGGTAATTCTAACTGCTCTTAAAGTTTAGCCTGGTTTAATTTTAGACCATGTGGAAAAGCAAAAGTAATGCCGTTTTTTATACTGTGTATGAAAATTCTGGTTTCAAGCAACTTTACAACTCTGTAGTATCCTAAAGTGCAGTCCATAGGATACATAGAAACAATGGGAAAGTTTGATAAAAGTAACACATAAATGTCACAAAAGTTATCATTAATTTAGACATGTTTCATAGCAGCTTCTTTGCAAATAGCAGTCCGGGGTAGAGTCTCTGGATTAAAAGATTATATTGTCTCCATGTAATGGCGCGATGAAAGTCTTTTTCTTGGTCAGAGTGTGATAGGTGTATGCAAGTCAGCTTTATGAGCAAGAAACAGTTGCTTTTCTGTTTTAAATAAGTGCAGCTCAATCATGTAATACAGTTTTGTTCCATATTTCTGTGAAAACTGTGAAATTATTGTGTTTTTCTGAAGATTTTCACACTTTGAAAATTTCACGCTGGTCCATCCATAGTTGTCTATCAAGATACAGAAAGGACAAAAGTGGGGCTGCTCTCATCTCATTTAGACACTGATGTGAGCAGATGTTCAAGGTATAGCCACTAATCAGACTTTTATGAATCGCTGGCATCCTTAAATTTGTTGGATGTGATTTAATGAGATATAAATCAGGATTACGAGTCTGTACACAAGTTCTTTTACTGGAGACAAAATAAAATTCAAAGATGCAAGGTCTCTCCTTCGTCTTCAGCGACCCCCCCTTGGTCGCTGGGGTTTTGTCCGTGTTCAGCATAGGAACAGAGAAGTCACGTAGAAATGGCAGAGCAGAGACAGAAATGTTGACTGCTTCATTTTGGATATAAAGCTGAGCACTTCCAGGCTTTCAGTGAAGCTGGTTGTCACAGCGGGCCGACGAGGGCGTGGCGTTCTGAGAGGGTGGGCAGCAGGGGTGCAGCAGGTGGCATTTCTCACACTGGCAGAACACCCCCCTCTCACACACCCTACGTGCTTGTGCCGTATCATCACCATATAAAACTGCTTCGCTGGTACAACTTAAGACCCCTGATGGTTTTTGAACAGGTGAAGCATCTAAAGTAGCAAATCAGGTTTGAGACGGAGCTGAGATTTAAATTCTCAGAGGGAATATTGTTGACCCACAGCTGGTCATATAGAAGGCTTGATTTGGGATTTTAGGTCTTTAAAAATTTCTCCTATCTTTCCAGAATGAATTGACATCGGAATCAAAGATGGAACAGATTCCTCTTGTGAAAGCTTATTAAAGGCTAATTGGCACCACAGATTGATTGCATAGTGCAATGGATAGACCAGAATCTGAAATATAGAATAGATAGGTACTAAATTTAGTAGAAGGGTGACTATCCATCCTTTTTGTGACCATAAATATTTACAAACAGCCAAACTTCTCATTCATGTAAGTAAGGAAAGGGTGTAGAAACCTTCCTTTCAGCCAGCCGACTGGCAGTACACAATACATACTGGAGGTATAATGTTGCGTGTTACACTGTTTTGAAAATTTGAAAAAAATACAGTAACTCGTGCTGCATGATCTAAGGAAATTAAATAATTGAGATATAGTTGTTGTTAGTTGGAATGGTTATATTGATTACTTTTTGAAACTCTTCACCTTGTTTTCCACTTTTCCTCTTTCTGTGAGCTTAAGCATTTTGTTAGAGTATCAGGTTTTAAACTGTTTCTACTGGTTCTTAACCAGTACAAGCATCCATTTTACTGGTCAGATTAATTATTTTCATGGAATGCATTAAGGTGTCTACCTGGACATACAACAACATTGCCATTATTCTATCCAAGCATTCCTTTTCAGTTGAGATCATGCAAATTGATATTGTAATGCAATATATTGTGCAAGTCCACAAGTAACCCTGAAAAACACAAAAGTTCCATAGTAGTTGCTAAATATTTTCTTACATGCCATTTAAAGACAAAAAAGGCATAAAAACAAATCTTCACAATATTGAACAAACAGATGTCTGAAGCTTGATTTTCTTTTTTCTATTTGGCTTTTATCACTCATTTTTCTCTGAGCCTCTCAGACCTTTAGACTGTGACTGAATTTACAATTTGCGTAAAATTTTATTCAGGATTCGAGAACCCTGCATTTTGTTCCCAGCAGAAGTAAACATACTTAATAGTAGAGCCCAAAGCTGCACTTAAAAGATTGAGAAATGATGGCTTTTGGGTACTACAAGGAAAAACAACTATTTGCAAACTCGTTTTGCACGTCATCTTGCTACTTGTAACATTTGGTATTACATGATGATAAAAAGTAATGCTGCATTCTCAGCTGGTCAGCAACAAAGTGCTATTGGAAAGATGGAGCAGCTACAAGTGACAAGTAAGACAGAGCTGGCTAGGCAACAATGAAAAAGAAGACCACTGATGCACTCTGTAAACTGTGCAGAATCTAGACTTGTCCATGCTTGTAAAGCAAAGTTTGCATCAGACTCAGTAAAAAATAAAAAAAACTTTAAATGAGCATCAGCACACAGCCCAAGGTATACAGGCAGAAGCAGCTCCTCTTCCAGAGAGCTCTCGAAGAACAGTTTCCTGGCAAGTGAAAAATCAAATCTACTTGCCAAACCCATCACACAATATCATGGCGCTCACTGAAGTGAAGATGCCACCTACACTATTCAAATCAAGCTTTCTTCCTTAGAGGAAAATGACATCCACAGAGAGTGTTAGGGCTTTAAATTGTGAAAAAACACACACAAAAAACAGACAATGTTTTCTATGTGTGCAAGATTTCAGTGCACATTTATGATGTGACAAAAATAAAAGATATTGGTGCTACAATCTGAGTTCTTATACACCACAAAGGTGAAACTATAAAATATGTTTTGATGGATATTATTTTGTGTTTAACATATTTTCAGAACCACACAATTACTTCAATATCAAGCAGGATACATTGCTTGATATGTTTCCCACAGTTGTCCAACTTGGACAATTATGAGATTCTTATGGTAACTGCAAAAAATGTGCTGCAGGATTAAATTCCTTTTATCTAGAACATAAAAACAACAACTACTCAAACTTCTACTAACAGCATAATGTGATTATTTTTGGTAAAGTAATAGTATGTATAACTTTTTGATTTTGTTATTTGGACTTGCACAAGCATAAGAAGCTTATTTAGTTGATTAATTAGTCATGGCTTCTGCTTTCTAAGTAATCAGAATTAGTTTTGTTGGTGGTGAGTGTGAGCAGAGACAAGGCATTTGACTTCATTTTAAAGTTCGCACGTTGTACATACATAAAATTTAAATACATGAACTTTAAATGAAAGGAAATAAAGATAAGGGAGCAATATGTGCAAACAGTGTTAAATTAATAAAAGTGACTGTTGACATTCTTTAGTTTTCAGGCCATGATCCTTGTTTTTTGAACCAGACAAATCTTTCATACTTGTAAGCAAGTGAAAGAGTAGTCATCTTCTTTCAGCTAGCTGACGTGAAATGCACAGCAAAAATTGGGTGTGAAAATATCAGCTGGAGAAAATTTTGGTGATTTTGACCGTTTCTCTTGTATCTCATTATGAAAAATTGCGAAGATGCACAGAACAAGTGGCCAGTGACTGGAATCTGCAGATTCTCAGTTTCACCAACCTTGACCGTTGGGCAGCAGGTCAGCAACTCAAAAATTCTCTTATTCTGACACACCGAAGTGCCACCACCAACACCAACACCCCTCCTCAGTGCGAAAGTTATTACTGAGTGATGTAGACCTAAATATGAGTTATTTTCAGTAACAGCAACGTTCTTGTAAATGCAGTAAAAGAGTTGTATGAATCTGTTTTATAGGAAACTGAATGTCTTTGTGGACATCTTTAAATAAATAACAACAAAACTGAAACTATAGCAGCAGTTTGAGCTTTCAACCTCTGTCTGTCATTAAACATGCTGTGTTTTGAAATCTTGGCAGGGTTTTCGGAATCTCAGAGTCAAAGTACAGACCTACATATATACTGAATTAGTGATGCTAGCTGTGCTAACTACACCAGCTGCTTGTATAGGATATTAAAATGTCAACAGAAAGTGCAGAAACTTTCCTTCAGCTAGCAGACTGGTTGTGCACAGTAGGAGCAGCTATTCTCTATTCAGCCAGAAGATTTTAAACCTCAGGAAGGGCGTGACAGAAATCTTTTGAAACCTTTGATACATTTTCATACCAGTAATTAGCCAATGTCTGAGAACTAGTTCTGCTGCATTATTCAGAAATTTCTAACCGTCCAGTTGGTCTCATCTAGATGAGCTGTTAAAGAGCAGCATCATGCTCAGTTTTTTGTGCAATCTTTCCATGCAAGTAGAGCAGATTCTCCTGATATCAGTCTTTTCTGATGCCAACTCTCTGTGAAGCACTAAAATGTTGAAGGATAGTGACGCGGCAGTCTTCTGACATTTACAGCATGATGTGTGAGCAAAAGTGCAACCATTGAGCTCCTGCATGTGTGTCTACTTCCATGTGTGTGTATTCACTTCCAACTGTTGCAGATTAGGTTCTCCGCTTTGCCATGGGAACCGGTTTTGAGTGGTTGGCTGAGTTAAAGAAAGAAAGGTTGAAGGATGGAGGCCTCTTTTTTTTTTTTTTTTTAGGAAAATAGATCCAGAGCGCAAGGAGGTTAGTTAAGCTTTGAAAACACTGCTTCAGTTGTGTTAGGATTGTGATTTCCTCCCATCCCCAGGTGAACAGATCAGAGCCCTGATTTTACATGTCAGTGAATATATGAGTTAGGAAGGTGCCTGTGTAGACCTCTGTGGTCACACTCACAACCCTTCTGTGACCCTTCTGTATTAACTTCCCTTCCTTTCCATATGTATGCGACGGAGCCACCGCCGGCCCCAACAGAACCTCCACACACAGCCGGGCCGCCGGCACAACCTTTCAGCACAGTCTGACCATTGTGCTTCCTCTGTCTCTGATGGAAAAGGAAGACGGGGGGAAAAGGACTTCCGAGGACAAGATCAACACATGCGCGTGCTTCTCTCCCCCACCCCCGTCTCGGGTTAGATTGTGTGTTTCTGGAATGAGTGCCGCTGATAGAGGGCAGCATTTCTTCTCCCACTGCTCTGGCTGTCCTGCCTCTACAGGATGTATGGAAGTTTTTAAATTCTGCTTTGGGATGGATTTGTAAATCATGCGCAATCCCATATCCGTCCATCGCCATCCTTGACAACTACCAGCTCAAACACATCTGACCTTCAGCGTTCAGATTGACATGTATGAAAATACAGCAGCTTTACACTGAGCAGGTTACATATTTTAAGAACGCTGCATCTCCCTTTTCACCTTGAACAGGAAGTTGGATTTGTTGGAAGCTCTTTGTACTCCAGATTTAGTTGTCCTTTTTGTTTGAGGGAAATGCTTTAGATTTCAGATGCTGTTCAGCTCCCAGATTATGAGAGCTGCTCTGTAGTCTGGATGTTTGCAATGTTTGTGGAATCAATAGAGATGCTAATACAGATTTCTGATTTTCTGAATTTTTATCTAAGGACTACGACACTCAAAAATAGAGAGAAAAAAATGCTGTTGGTTGATGCATATATTGATTAAAAGTAATCAGTGTTCTGTGTATTTTTGCATTAACCATGGTGAAAATAGACTTTTCAGTATCAGAAAAGAGCAAATAAAGAAGAAAAAACAATATGTGGCCATTTGATTGGTGCATCTCTATCAACCATTTTAGAAACAAAACAAAAAAAATAGAATAGGAACAAACAAAACAGAAAATACACACATGCCCAAAACCCTGAAAAACACACAAAAAATTTAATTAAAAAAATGCTGCATTTATAAACCAGAAACGATTTTCTTCTTCACATGCTTATATAGTTTCTAATAATAATTTTATAAATGCAAGGGTAACTTTTTTGTTTCTACAAATGTGTGTTTTAGGATTGGGTTATGGTATATTTTTTTTTAGATATTTGCAGCTTTTTAATTAGTTTATTCTGTAATGCGATTGTGTATTAAATTTTTTCTTAAGTCCATTTAATTGAGTGGAGTTTTGTGAAATGTCCTCGCCTTATGTTTTATGAGATGCTGTTATTTTCATTTCCAAAGCTGCATTGTTTGAATGTTTATACCTAAAACAAATTCCCTAAACAATACAAATAAATAAAAAATTATGAAGGCGTTAACCAGACAAGTAACAAAGCTAGTTAATATTTGCAATAAGATTTGTTACACCACAGCCTGTTGTGCCAGCAATATCTTTTATTTTTGCTGTGTTTTCTCTAATGTTGCTGTATTTTGTCACATGTTTGGTCTGTAACTCAGCTCAGGGCCACCGTATTTGCAACATTCCTGCGTGTTCCAGTGCTGCTCGGGCCTCTGCAGCGTAGCGCAGCGCTCGCGGGGCTCTCCTGTAGTCTCAGCAGAAGTGCTGTTTTGTATTTGGCTGCTGTGATACGCCATGAAGCCTGTTGTTTTACGCAGCTGTGCCTGATCCCGCCTCTGATTTGCTGAGGCCAGAGATGAGTTGGGTAATGTGGGCCAGGCAGGTGCTGCAGAGTAGGACGACTCCATCTGTCTTCCTGCCAAGTGGCCCAGTCCGTCACTTTGGGAGAGAAGGACAGAGCATGCTCTGTGCGAGCGAGAGGGACGGCGAGAAAGACGCGGGTGGACGGAGAACAAGAACAGGAAGTTGCCGGGTGAAAGGGTGACTTTGAAGGTCCTCTTATTTTTTTCACAACAGAATCTGTTTGCCGAAGGAGTGGTGGATTATTACTGTTATGATAGAGGTGAAGAAGTGCATTATAAAATGAGAACATTGTAGTCTCACGGTGTTGTTTGCACGCTGCTATTTCCCAGAATACACCCGGAATATTTTCCTGAATATGGAAGGATTCAGGAAAACCAACAGCTCCGAACTGGCACCTGCCTGTTTATGCTTCTATGTGTTTGACAACTTTAAACAAGAATACCACCAATCTGTGGAAATAACAGATATAAAACTATTATTGTATCTAAGGACATATCTCATGCAGGCGAAATATCCTTGCTGTATGAAAACCTTGAGTATAAATACCAGTTTCATAGTGTTTGAGATAAAATTTAAACCAAAATGAGCTACTCTAAACTTTTCAGTGGTCGAATCTTATGTGGTATTTACTACTGGAAAACTTTCAAAAGACCACCTTTGTCTTTTGGACACTATAAGCAGCTGACTGACAGCTTGCAGCAACAGGTGAGGGAGGGGGTAGCACCACTCTAAGCAGCCTGTAGCCTAATCGTATGCCATTTTAGCTACTGGAAATTTTTCAAGTGATCACACTTGTGTTTTGTGGTTTGGATGTGATACACAACTGGCTGACAGCTCGCAGCACCAGGTGAGGGACGGGGGAGGAATATTTTCTCTGCAGATGAAAAAAAACTTGGAGAAAAACTTATACAGAAAAATCTCTTGTATCTGCTTGAAAAGGCTTTGAAGTTTAAACCAGGGGTGTCAAACGGATTTTCATGAACGTCCTCAAAATATATAGATACAAATACTTATTAACTTTTTTTAATATTAAATAAAAATACTTATCAACAAACTATTAAAACATTACAGCTACTACGGGTCAGATTTTGCCCGCAGGCCTTGAGTTTGACACATGTGCTCTAAATGGTTTAATGCTAAATACGTATTATTGACTTTGACTTTATTATGCCTTTTTTAAGACTTTGCTACTAGTCAACCAGTGACACATTTTTTAAACTGCCCTTTTATCATTCAATGTTTTGTTTCAAAGACTGAAACAACACATGCAAACCTTTCTGAACATACGTGAACGCTTCCATCATCGAGTTCTGCTGATTGATCCCGAGCGGCTGCGATTCATTCCACTCCATCTTCTAGCTGTGTTGTTTTTAAACAGCGTTATGATGTGACCCGATGGGTGTCCTTTCCGTGCTGGGTTAAATCGAGCATACCCTGACACTTATCCAGTTAAAGCTGAAGACTGTGGTCAGTCTTCAAGATAAAACAGTGGGCGTTAAAACAAAGTAAAACAGTGGGCATCCTCAGCTCACTAGGCTGGTAAATATTTGATGCCAGGGCAGCCATGCATACTTTCTTGCAGAGTAAGCAGTTGGGAAGTTATTGAGGTTGCTGCTGTACAAATAATGTTGCTAAAGTTGCTTTTTTCACCCTCAGGACTGTAATTATGATTACCATCAACAGCTATATTGTCATGATATCACCATGTGTAACTTTATGTATAATTGGAAAATATATCTCTACACCATATAACATAATTTATAAATTTAAGTATAAAAATGTGGCGATGATGGAGTAACAGTGCACTGACAATGAACAATATCATTTACTAAAGTCAAAATGAATATTTACTCTGTATTCACATATGTACATGATTTGGTATATAATATAAGCGCATTGTACTGTATATGTACAGATATGGAAATGATTGTAATTTCTGTCAGGATTGTGTATTTATTACATTGTAACTTCTAATATCTTGCAAATCTCACACAATAGCAACCACAAAATTTAGCTACGAAGTTTGCCTTCTTTCCATTAGCTTTGGAGCTAAACTTATTGTTGCTCATGTATAAATACAAATCGGATCAAATAACATTGAGAAGATGAACTAGATAATTACTTTTTTTTTAATATTGTATGCAGATTACTGTATATATTGTATGTATGTACATGCATTCTTCTTGGTTCCCTCTACCTTGTAAGGGGTGCAACATGTATTTTCTT
This sequence comes from Brachyrhaphis roseni, assembly GCA_903066815.1. Taxonomy (NCBI): domain Eukaryota; kingdom Metazoa; phylum Chordata; class Actinopteri; order Cyprinodontiformes; family Poeciliidae; genus Brachyrhaphis; species Brachyrhaphis roseni. The sequence continues at coordinate 51,876 of CAEFZY010040158.1, forward strand.
CTATTTATATGGCTGAAGTGAATCAACAAATAAAATTAAATTGTGTGTGTTTAAATAATTTTTGTCCTTATTCAGTCTGAACAAAAGAAATGTACCTAGACTCCACTACCATTCTTCTGCAGCACTCCCTTCCTCCATCCCTCTTCCTCCTCCTCGCATGTGTTGTGTCAGCATACCTCCTAGATAGAGGGCGTGTAATATTGTCTCTCGCTTCCTAACTCCAGCTCTCAACGTCACCACTCCTCTGGCACACATGCAGCGGAACGGCAGCGCATGCATAAGAGGGTGTAACCAGTGTACAACTGTATGTTATGTACTATACGCTGAATGTGAGCCGCCCTCACATTCAGCTTATAGACAGTGTAACCGAGACAGGCAGGTTATTCTTAGTCGAGTTGTGGTTACCGCTATTCAGATTCCTCAACAGTACAGTAGATGCCTGTGTGTGTATGTGTGTGTGTGCCACTGGTATCTTACCGAAGTGGGAAGAAGGCAGTCCGTTTCTGAGGCGATTTTGTTTCAAGTGGTGTGGGGACTGACTCCAGGCGGCTTGGTTTCCGCTAGTTTGACGTCGAGGGGCGATAAATTACAGAGATGTAAAATGACAAGCTTCAAAGGCGGGTTTGATGTCCGATAGGCAGCGGTGGAGATGTGGAGCCGCCGAAGATCATGCATCAGATGTGCTGCACTTTAGGAAAACAAAGGAGTCTAATCTAGCTGGACTCAGGATTGTTTTTCCAGTGTTTTTCAGGCGTAATTGGTGCACCCTATTGATGGATGTACGCCCACCTCAGGCATTTGTTCATGTGTTGAGCGCTTACAGCACGTTGCAAAAGATGCGATCTCGCAGGTTCTCACTCAAACTCCCAAACACAGATGGGCTTTTTTTTATTTGTTAACAAATATCAGCAGTCAAAAAGACCATATCCACCAGCTCCCACCAGTTCTGCCTTGCTTTTATTTTCACTCTATCCTTAGACTTTTGCTTGAACAGTTGAAACCAGGTAGTATTTACATACATTGTATGATATTTTTTCTCTCTCTTTTTTCCTAGTCAGATTGTTAAATCTCAGTCAGATTGTTAGTCAGATTGTTAAATCTGACTAACCCATCCCAGTTTAAGGTCAGTTAGTTACACAAAAATTATTTCCGCTGGCTAAAAACAAGAGAGAGAGGGAGAGAGAAAGAGAGCAAGAGAGAGAGAGAGAAATTTTAATTAAACTTATCAAATCCAGATGTTTAAACACAGTTCCTCAGTATAGGATAGAACTGCCTTTTAAACTTGGGTCAAATGTTTTCTTTCCACAAGTTTCTCTCAATAGTTTGCAGGAATTTCAGCCCATCCCTTTTGACAGAACTGGTGTAACTTAGATTGGTAGGCCACCTTTCTCACACATGCCTTTTCAAATCTGCTCACAGTTTTTCTACAGGACTGAGATCCAGACTTTGTGATTCCACTTTAAAACATTAACTTTCTTGTCCTGAAGCCAATTTGTAACTAATTTGAGGGCCTCCTTTGGGTCATCGTCCTTGTGGAAGACCCATTTGTTCTTAATCTTTACCTTCCTGGCTGACGTCTTCAAACATTGCTACAATTTCCTTATGATGCAATCTATTTTGTGAAGTGCATCAGTCCCTCCAGCAGCAAAGCTCTTACATAACATAATGCATCCTCCTCCATGCATCAAAATAGTTTTCTCTTGCTTGCAAGCTCCCCCTTTCTCCTCCCAATGTAACACTTAAGTTTCAGTTTTGTTTGACGATTACTCAACATATTACAGCATCAGTATGTGCCATATTAATATTGCACTGATTTGAATGCAGTATTGTTGCATTATTTGATTTAAGTGTCAGGAGTCAATGAGATATTCACCGTGTTGGACAGGAAGTGTGCACACCTGATGATGACGCCCAAGATAATAAAGGTCACACAGCATGTTGGAGCTTCATTATGACAGAAGAGAGCAAGCAAAGTGAGGAATATGTGGATTTGTGGCAGCTGATAATATTTCACATCACAACATTCATTTTTGAATTTCACACAGCCCCCTGCGATTTGACATTTTGCAATGACTAAGTAATGGCTTCTTTCATGCTGAGTGGTCTTTCAGATTACGCATCTGATGACCCACGTCTTCATAAGGTTCTCTGCGTTTGTTCTGGGGTTGATTTTCATGTTTCACAGCCAAACATGTTCATCTCTGGCACACAGAAGCCGACTCCTTTCTCGAACGTTGTGATAGCAGGAAATCCCCCATGCTGTTTATACTCATGTATAAATGTTTGAACAGATGAACGTTGCACCTCCTGGAGAAATAGCGCCTAAGGATAAACTAATATTGTTAATGTACACAATTATCTCCCTGATATTTTAAAATATATCCACAGACGCTCCTTTATTTTATTCAACTGTTGCGAGTTAGCCTGTGTGACATGATGTCATGCCTTGGGTTTTGTAAAAAAAAAAAAAAAATTATAATGCATCTTTTGTCATTCTGTAATTGCAAACAGAAATAACTGCAGTAATAAAATAGAAAAAAAGTTTAGTGTCATTCAGTGCTAGACAAAAATAAACAATTGTGGGTTTTTTATACAATGAATGTAGATATCTGGCATCAATTTTACATATTACACTCTGGATGATCACAAAAGACAATGATTTGAATGCATTGTGTGTTTCTGTTATGCTCCGGTGTTAGTTCTGCTTTGAGAACGGACTTCCTGGTTTGTCAGCGTTGCCCTCTCTCCTAATGACCCCCGTCTTTAACTTCACGAGGCAAACCAGCCTCACGTGTATTCTGCCAGGAAAGATGAAAGCAGCCCGCCTTTAAATGCTTGCAGATTTGTTTTGGTGTTCCTGTGTGGAGGAGGATCAAGCAGGGCTACAAATATTTGTGAAATTAGCCGAATGAATCCTGGAAGGTTCTTTCTTATGAATCAGAAACCACCCAACTGACCCCCTTTTCAGTGTAATTAATGCTTTGATTGCAATTCAGGTGGCACTTTTCAATGTTCACGTTGAGATAGAAGATTATTTTCAACTTTTGTTTGTCCTTCAACTAAATAACTCTGTATGTTTCCTTGAGGTTTTGTTGTGCTTGAACCATGAAGCTGAGATTTCTTTGTGAGTCTTGTTCATCACAAAATTATGGCAGTTTGCCGTCTTTTCGTTATTTTACCTGCCGAACCTTGCCTTCACACCTGCCTTCAACTTCTTCACATTTAGTTGTGTTCAGGTCACAAATGGCAATTCATTACATGTCGATTTTATGTCAAAAACCAACACAAAGTAGCGCAGGACAGTAAAATGGAAAGAAAATGACACATGGTTAGATTCTCGATTTGATTTAGGTCTGGACTTTAACTCAGACTTTAACTCAGCTGGACTTTAACTCGCATTACTATGTTTAAATTTAAACTGCTCTATGGTAGCTCTAGCTGCAAATTTAGGCTTCATCTGCTGGATGGTGAAGCTCTGCCCAGGTTTCAAGTCGTTTAGTTGTTTAGATTGTCAGATTCACGCATCTGAGCTGAGGATCTCTGCAGCTCCCCCAGAGTTACTATGGGTCTCTTGACTGCTTCTCCAACTAATGCTCTAATTTCTCAACTTGTCAGTTTCTAACGATAGATTAAATAGCTCTATGTGAGATATTCCAAGCTTGGGAGGCTTTTTTTTATCCATTTAACCTGGTTTAACTCCATGTGTTCTTTGATTGTCATAATGATGGTTTTCTCTAATGTTCTCCAACCATCCTGCATAGAACATCTGGATCACCCAATAAAGTACAATGAAACATGTGGCTACAAAGTGATAAAATGTAAGAAATATTTTGATGATGAATGTTTTTGCTAACTTACCTTTGGCTCACAATGTCAGGCTCTTATAATGAAATACTAATGTCAACTCCAGATATTTAGTGATGTATTTATAATTGATTGTTCTGTTGTATGTAAGATAATTGACAACTAAAAGGCATCATTGCTGAAATAATCACCTGCGCATGATAACATGTCCAGATTTGAAGATACAGAATTACAGTCTGACAGGGAAAATACCACTTCAGCCACTTGTGAGTCACATGGCACAAGAAGATCGAAGGTTGTCTGAAGAGAAACCCTACAATGTAATTAATGCAGTGGACACTTTTTTCTGCATTTATAGAGGCTTATAGAAACAGCACCACATGGAAGAACCAGAACTGCCTGTTGCTGCACTTCAGAGTTTAAACCTTTAATTTCTCACCACCCTACCTGCATAAATCCTCCCTCTATGCATAATCCTATCTCTTCTTAATCTCTGGATGTCTTATCAGACTTAATTTACTTTACTGGACTTCCACTCACTTGTGTGAAAGGGCTTTTTGTCTGGGCTCCTTATTCTAGCTGGGTCTCCTTTCATTCTCAGGTGTTTTCCTCCTGAAAAAAACAAATGTTTTTTTTATTTTTATTTTGATTTCCTGTAAATCCAATTACACTTAAAGGTTTTGCCCGATATAAGTGTGAAGTAACGGTAATCTGTTGTTCCCATATGGCGCCCTTCACTGTGATTACCACCATGGTAAAGATGTGCAAATGCTTTAAAATGAACTGATGTTTTATAGCTGAAGTGCGATGTATTGACAGAAAATGCTAAGCTCTTGAACTATGAACTTTAGAGAGCCTTTTTAAACTCCCGTACAAGCCTCTTCACTATGCTTAGTGGCAAGATAAACGTCAATCCAGCCTTGTTTGTCATAGCTGCAATGTTGTTAATGTTTTTTTTTTTATTTCTTATTGCTCTGACTGTAGATATTAGAGGCATAATTGTGCATAAAAAAATCATATGGTACTAATTATTCAACAATAAAGTATTATCTTGAAACTTTCTTGACTTAGTAAAAACTAAGCATATAAAAATAATCTTCAAAGTACACAGTTAGAAAATTTACTTTACCTGACTATAAATGTTTTTTATCCAGATCTGCAGCTTTCATGTAGGCCTGCACAAGGCAAAAAATAAGAAATAGAAACTAAAAAAATTAAGAAAACAAACTGCAAATTATATTAAAAAATATTTATGACAAATTGAACTCAGCCAAACCAAGTTCAATTTGCTTCTCTATCGACTGTATTTGGCTCAAAAATCACAAAGTTGCAAAATAAATCAAAAAGTATTGTGCATAAACCACCTATATGCACACATTTTAAATACTGTTTTATTGGTTAGGTACACATGCCTGACAAACTGAAAGGTTCATCCTGAACATTTTCAGTTTGAACTGTTACATACCAAAAAAATAAAAGCAAGTTTACATTAGCAGCACTTTTCCTCAAACCGTTTCCTGACATTCAGATCAACAGACATTTGCCTGAAGGGATTTTTCTTGCCCTTTCTATTTTAACAGGTGGCTGAAAAAATTGGTTTCTATAATACAGTAAGTTGTGGGTCAGAGATTAATAGTTAATCAGCAGTCTGGCCACCTTTTAGGAAGTAAAAATATTTTGCATCTATAACCCCTATTATTTTTTTAATTTTGAAAAGAAAAAAATCTAATTGAAAAATTTCCTATTAAATTCATTGTATCAAAATTAATTTAAGTTATTAGAAGGGTTGCAGTTGTAATTTTGTAAAAACTAATTTTATTCCATGATTTTTTTAAAAATACTAAATGTAAAATTTTCTAGATATTTTCTGTAGTACTACAATATAAGACATTTATAAACATATTTATCCTGGGTATTAGTACAAATGGGACTAACACAAATGTTTAATGAGTGCAGCTGTTTTTATTCTTAGTTGATTTGCTAATTAGATTTCAATAATAGATGTAATTTATATTTGAACCATCCTATACTGGTCTGAGATTACTGGAATTACCTGAATTGGATTGTGTGTAACTGGATTTAAACTGTGCCTGTTCGCTTTTGCGTAAAGTGTCCTGAGAGGACTTTTAACCTTTTATAAATACACTGTGCTGAAATTATTTCCACTTAATTCTAAACCTTTAAAGAGTATTTAGTTTTTATGTTTAAATAAAGTTATTTATATGTTATTTGCACATACCTCTTTGTCTTTCATGTGATTGCAGATGTGATCCAGTTAAAAAGCAAAAAGACAAACAAAAATTTTTCCAAAAATTATTCAAAACGAAAGTGAAACCGGATTGCGTAACGGTCTTTCTTTAGAACAAAACTACATGCCGGTGTTTGGACAGTCAGGACTTCTCTGTCACAGCGGCTCCAACTCACAGACGAATATTTTTTTTCTTTTTTTTTTAAACTTTGCTTCAGTTTCTCAGAGGATGAACATACACTCACCTCCAACTGGTTACAGAGCAAATTTTCACTCTGTAAGACTAGCTGCCCTGCAGAAAGGGGGAGGGGAGAAATCAGAGGAGATGTGGTGTGTGAGCTGGCCTGTGCGTGTGGGGGTGCGTGTGTGTGAAAATGTAAAGCCGGCTGACTCCAGGGGGAGCAGGAGGAAGAAGTGAGGCGGGCAGAGAGAGGGACGATGAGAGACGACACACAGGCAGAGCAGAGTAAAGCAGAGCGGGCGGGCAAACAGTTCGAGGGCTTGTTGATTGGTGTGTGTGCATGCTGTAAGTTGACCCTACTGGGATGTGCACCTATGGGCTCAGCCCTCCAGCTCCGGTGTAATACCTCATGGCTGGCAGATTAAGGGATGAGACCTGAGGAGCAAGCCGCACGGCTCGGCATAAAGCAGCTGAAGCAGCCATGAGGAGCAGCCAGCAGCGGGTCCTCACCGCGCCGCAGCAGCATGACATGGTGTCCACCTGTCAGTAACTCCGAGCACTGAGGTGTGTGGGTCTGAGAAGGCAGCAGGCGGCTGGCTATAGGTTAGGGTGTGTGTTTTGGGCTGTGTCCCTGTAGGCTGGCGCTGTGGCTCTGTGGTTCTGTCAGTGGCTTTGCTGACTGCGTGCTTTGTGGAGGGGACTCAGAGTGGAGCGGAGGATCCAACAGGCATTTGATGTCCACAGAATGGAACGTGACATGACACTGCATGTCCATTTGAATCACTTCTTCATGTATGTTTTCTTTGGCTTTGTGTCGTAGGACACCGTTGCCCAGCCGTGGTTCCTGGGACACGCCGTCCTGCACGTTTTGCACGCCTGTTGCTCAAACATGCTTGATTCAAAGGTGTGAAACACCTCAATGGCTCATCGTCAAGCTCAGCAAAAGTCAGTTAGTTACTCATCAAAGAGCGTCAGGTGACTAAAAGCAGGGAATCTTCTGCTTTTAGTCCCAGAGTTGCTTTGACTCTGGGAAACACTGCTAGGTGATTCCAATAGCAACGGAGGAACTCTTCATACCGCACTCATGAATAGGCCTGCATGGCTTTTTGTCTCCATCCAAAACTTGTGAGCAAGATGCAACATGATTTAGAAATGAGAATGATCTAGTGTTGCAGATTTGCTGTGTTGGAATTTTAACTGTGTTTTTTGAAAAATGATTAGGAGTTAGAGTAAGTAGTCGCATTTACCCTTTGTTTGTTGCTCTAAATGAGCCTTGAGCAATATATTTGTGCCTTATTTTAAGTCTCCTGTTGACTGATGCACACTTTGAAGACTGAACTGGAGTTGTGCTGTTTTAAAAAGTCTGAGCAAGTAGGCAGAAAGTTTGGATTTGAAGACATCAAACATGGATCAAAGACACATGATGTGTCAGAATTGCATCTTGTTGTGAATGAAACCATTTAGCAATGCGACGGATATATTCATTAAGTGACGTATGTGTATCTAACACTGACAAAATGACTGGAAAAAATGTAAATGAACTCATAAGAGGCACTAAATACGAGCAAATTTGACTTGTCAAGATATTTTTTCTATTATTACTAAAGACATTTATATATAATTAACATTTTTAAATGAAATAAAATTATATTATAATGCATAAAATATTTATCTTTGATATTTTTTTATTATTACTAAAGACATTTATATATAATTAACATTTTTAAATGAAATAAAATTATATTATAATGCATAAACTGTACATGTAAATTATTTATTTACTTTCTACACTCAAATATATTTGTAATTACTTTTAAATTTTAATATTTTAATTCCCCCAAATAGTTAAAATACACAATGTTACTAATTCTAATTATGTGATTTCCACTTTTTATAGTAGCCTGCATTTGAGTAATTTACTAGTTATTTTAAGATAATAATTAACAAGAAAATATTGACTTTGGATCTTTCTTTCAAGATAATGAGTGATATAACCTTTTCTTATAACCAAGCAATTTTATAAGGAAGTTAAAATTATTGGAGTATAGATGTTTTAAAATTAAGTGGATATATATATATATATATATATATATATATATATATATGAAAGTGAAAACTTTTCTGAAGGATTTCTGCTGACCTGTAATGCTGAAGGTTAAGTGATAATGTGAAATATGGTTTGAATGGATGCATGTTACAGCAACAGGCCACAGAAAAACATTTTAAGCTAAATTAAGATGTAACACTGAAAGATAAAATATGTTTTGTGTTACCAGAGCATCATGCCACTTTCATTGCAAATCTAGTGAAAAATAAGGCCTAGGCCCACACCATTCCTTTGGTTTAAAGTAATTTTTATAAGATACTGGAGAAACTTCTGGAGTGACTGGAATTTCTCTTGCTGTATTTCACCCTATTTTAGCAGTGCTGGTATTTATCTTTGAATTTTCCTTTAAATAAACGCTTTTAGGCCATTTTTGTTATGCATTTTTGTGTAAATACCATTTTACTGTAAGGCTGTGGTACTTTTACTTAAAGTTCTATGGTGAGATTCTCATAAAACTGAAATGTAAATTAAATCTAAACAACTCTAATTTTTTGGACAAAAAAAAATCATGATTATGCAGTATAAACATCCAAGTTTTTGTCATGAAAAATAAAACAGCTAATATCTGCCGTTCTGTACTGGAGCATTAACTGCTTAAATCTATTCAGAAAATCTAAAATATTGTTCTTTAAACTCCAATGCACGATATCAGACTTTAAAAAAACAACACTGCTTTGCATTTCTGTATTTACATTTTTTTTTTATTAGCCACCTCTTGCAAGTGAGGATAGCAGGAGGAGACATATGTCAACAGGAAGGCTGCGGCTCACATTAGAGAAGCATGCGTTTCCCTGCTGAGCAGCCACATCGCACACTATCGAGTGAAGTAAGAGACGGGCAGGTGAACCTGCTGAATCCTGATGAGCCCTCGCCCACTGAGGTCTGGGAGTGAAACAGAAACAGGCACCTCAGCGCTACACGCTGAGATAAAATGTTTAGCAACGCCACGGAGCAGCAGCTTTGTTCACTCTGCGGCGCAGAGTGTGAAATGTGTAAGATGTGGTTAGAGAAGGAGAGCAGATTCAGTGTGTGTTTTCCAAAGGGCTCGTGAGGATGTTTTTGTTTTTTTTTCATGTCACATTAACGGCTGGAAGGACAAATAATATTTATTCAACTTAAAGGGGAAAGTATCACTAATATTTTTTTATGGAAAAACTAAAGACTTCAATGTAAATAGATATTATATATTGACAAAAGTAATTTTTTGCCATCAAAAATGAATTCCTAATTTCCTAACCAACATAAAACTTTGTATAACAACGTGGCTTGAATTTTAAGTCTTTTAGTCACAATATTAAATATTTATTTTAAACTAAATTTATTATTTTTCTAAACAGAATTGCAAAATTCCTTCCTGCTGTTACTAGAATAGTCTGAATATGGATTATTACAGCTATGTTAATGCTATCTATAACATTTATTGGTAATTTCATTTTGACAAAGTCAAAAGCAGACAAATAAATAAACAGAAAAACCCAAAAGCAGAGCCTAGTGTTCAGGCACACAACACGCTTTCTGAAACGGACCCCAGCTTTCCATCCTCTGATAATCTTAAGCGAACAGGTTGTGTATTATTGTTGGATGCGCTTGGTTCTGCTAATCTGAAGTTTGTATCATGTTGGAATCAACCAGCCCTTGATGGAAATTCCTGCAGCTTCTTCAGTGTCGCTATCTGCCTCTCAGCAAGACCAATTTCTGCCTTGTTTATGTTTATCCATTTGGGATCACAAATGAGGATTTAAAAATGCAGTAATGTGAAAGCTAACAATTAGCAGCTTTGAAGGAAGACCACTCTAGGGTTCTGTCAGAGTTGACGGGGTGACGCAAAACGTTGATGTTAGGGTAGGAGATGCTGGGACTTCAAAAATGTCTTGACGAGAGACGGGGACGTCCATGTTTTGGTAGCACTCAGTAGGTCATTTCACAATTGTTGAACAACACATCATCTTGTCTTTTTGTTTTTTTTATAATTTTTGATTAATTTCCCATTTTTACCGTCACTTTTGTCCCATACTTTGTCCAAGTATGACTGTCTTCATTGAGCTATGATTTATAAATAGACCTGTGGAAAGTTTTGCACCTTTGACATTTGCATTTATACAGTGAGATCTTGGTGTTCCTTTGGAACTACAGTGCTTAGCAAATAATGGCTTTTGCCAAAAGATTTAAATGAGCAAAGGTCAGGAAAATTCAATCAGGATAGCTGAACCGATGGGAGATGTGATCAAAAGAAGACTGACTGCTGCAATGAAACAGCAAAGTATTTGTCAAAGCTTGCACATCTTTATACAAATAGATTTGTTTGTTTTTCAGTGCAGTTGTACAGGATTTATATAAAATTATCCACATAAAACTGTATGTGGATAATACATAATACATACTGTATTTTATTCAAAGCAATCTGGGAATTTAACAAGGTTGTGAACATTTTTGAGGGCCATTGTAGGATACTGTAAATGATTTTTACTATTTTGATTTGCTGTGATAGCATAATATTTTTGAACAATGTTTTCATTCAGTTTGAATTAAATACCAGCTCAAACCAGCCTATACAACTAATCCGTAGGCCCTAGACCAGGGGTGGGCAATCCCGGTCCTCGAGGGCCGGTGTCCAGCAGTTCTTAGATGTCTCCCTGGTCCAACATATTTCAATGAAATAGCTGAATAACCTCCTAAGTGCAGTCAACTTCTCCAGAGTCCTGCTATTGACCTCATTATTTGACTCAGGTGTGTTAAACATCTAAAAGTTGCAGGACATCGGCCCTCGAGGCCTGAAGCCCACCCCTGCCCTAGACAATGTAGAGAACTATGGGTCATGTACTGTAGCAATTAGTCATTCTTATTCTCAGAATCAAAAGAATGATAATTAATTTGCAAACTGACTGATTATATTGAAATATATTCTCTAATAAAATCAAAAAATATCTTATTAGTAACTCCAATATTAGAAGGGCTTTATAATACCGTAACAGCGTGAAGGGAAGTGATTAAGTAAGTTGAAAATGTACGTCCGAGTATTATTATCTATTTAAAGATTTAACTTTAATGAAATGCCCTCTCGGTCTGAAAGGTAAGCACAGAGCTTTGTGGATTATTTTGGATTCAAAATATCTGACTATTTGAATGAGAGGAAATATATTAATTCATAGGAGTGAAGGTGTTTTGATGCTAAAAAAAAGTCTCACTTTTGACCCAGATCTTGTTTCTTTCTTCTTTAGAGAAAGCGAAACACCTCAGTTTCCAAAGTTCTTATGGAAATTATTTTTATAAATTAAGTGAGAATAAAGCAGCAACAATCTACAATTCAGCAGCAAAAGCAGTGCAGTGTTGTTTGTTTTTTTACTTCCAGAAAAAAAGCTCAGCTTCTATATGTCAAGATAAAAAATGTTGACAGCCATGCGCAGAATCGAAAGAAATTCCCACACTGTGTTTGTTATTTGTTACTCGCTGCATCAGAATTTTGTTTCTCGTTGTGCTGCAACACATCTCAGGAGCTGAAGGACGACATTTAAGCACTTCCCTCATACAAATCCTTTTATCTCTGCTCCACAACAACTGCCCAGGTCTCGGAGAAGCACTTAATAGTGCTGCCCGGAAATGGACTGTCCTCAGTCTTAATCCGGAGAGGAGAAGGGGTTCACGGTGGGAGAGCCACCAGAGACTGAGACCAGGATATGCAGGATATCCTCTGCAATGAAGGGGTCTCCTCTGAAATATTGTTGACTTGTTGCTGCCTCTTTGAGATTTCAGAGCGTTTAGACGCTTAAGAGCTTAAGGGCCAAACCAGAAATTGGGTTAATTGAGATTAGAAGATTGTGTTGTCGGCGTAAAAGGACCACCGCCTTATTTTCCCGGAGCTACCTGAGTCGTATCATGTACATCTTACACTTGCTTTGATAGATTGAGCCACACGAAAGACATACGAGAGACATCAGCTCACATACGTGCAGTAGTAGGTGTAAATGCAGCTGGTCATTAAGATGATCACATTATGCTGCACTTAGGACTGCACTACAGTTATAAAAGGAGCAGAGAAATTAGTGTTGCTTACTCTGTGTGCAGACGGCATTGGTAATACGATCATGAAATAGGTGCGTAATCACATCCCCCCCTATGATTTATGACCGCAGTTGTGTTCAGTTGTGATTTATCTGTATAATATCACTTATGGTGGACAGATTACATTCCACTCAGTTCAGTTCATTTTTTTTTTTTTTCTGGGACTGGTGAGAGTCAGTCCACATTTCAGATGAAAAAAATTCTTATTTTATTCAAATTTAATCTCCTTAAGTATTAAGCAGCAAATTTGCTTTTATATGTGTGTGAAACAATGGTTAGTCTTTTGTAATTTAAGTTGATCGCAGCGAAAAACAACACAACCGAGTGTTGACAGCCAAATGGAGGCAGGAGAGAAGAAATGACAGGTAAATGGAGGAAAACAGGCTTTATCACTCAAGTGAATTAGGCGGGAGCTTTCCGGCTGCGGGCATGAAATGTTTGTGGAGTTTTTACTCTGTAAGAGCTTGACTGAAAGGCCATTTGGGAAGGCCTTTCAGTCAACAACAGAGAGGCTCCCCTGCTGCGTGCAGGCTGGCATGCCTTACGAGGCGTCTCTGACGTCCAGACACAAGAGCAGGGGCAAACAGTGCTGCTAAAGGCCTCGTTAGGTTTAATGATGAGCGCATTGGAGAAACTTTAATTGCTTTCTTCGGCAGCAACCTCTGAGCTGTATTGTTATGTAACAGGGAGTTTTTAATGACAGGAGACTGTTAGAAGCATATCAGGTATGACATTCACACAGTAAGGTGGCAATGTGTAAAAAAAACAAACACACAAAAAGACATGGTTTCACTGCATTAGAACATCAAAACAAACATTTTAAATAAACATGTGTAAAATAATTAATAATTTTTGAACAGTTATTCCAATTTATGCCTGTTCCAACCTGCAACTTGTAGGCGGCAGTGAAGCCAATTTGAGTTTGGTGAATCATTTGAGAATTATCAGATGTAAAGCTAAAAAAATTATAACAGTTTAATTGAATTCTGTTTATTATTTTTACATAGCAACACTTTTGCATCAGCTCTCTATTTACCACTGATTGTTTTTAAAGACCAAGATTTTTCATCCATTGTGATATCTTTTGTATGCAACACTGCAATGCAAAACTTTTCTTCATAATTCTGTCTGCACCTGGTTGTGCAGCTGGTCATATTTTTAATTTTTGGAGGTCAGCTGTAGCACAACAATTCCCCTGACCAGAAATTTTCATTTAAGCCAGGGTTTTTGTTTTTTTTGTTGTTGTTGTTGTTGCTGTTGTCTTGGGATTTCTCTGTTTGTGGTTTCACCTGTGGGCTGCTGTAGCTGTTATGTACTTGGTATTACCTGCACAGAGACAATTTTATGGGAGGCTTGAGCAATTAGAGGGAATGAAAAAAAATATCTGGGCACCGAACAATTATCTACAGAGGGACTGGGTCTTTGGGCAGCAATAGAGGATGAAACAGACCAGGAAGTATGCCAGACAAAACTGATGCAGAAAGGCCTTTAAAGTAAAAATCCACTATACTGCATCCACTTGGAAGGATAAAGAAAACCTTTACAGGCAGTAGAACCTCCACCAAAGATAAGACTTTCAACTCATCGTCACTCAAACTCAATTAATTTAAATCTGAACGTCAGTAGTAATTGTTTGGTAAGTCGCACTGGAAAAGACCAAACATCACACCATGATGTGTAAAGTTTAGCCAAAACCAAACAAGAGAAGTAGAGAAACAGGGGTAGGTCAAAGGTCAGCAAACAAAGCTTTCTAAAAGCTTCTAGAACAGTAGGCTGGATCAGGTCTGACTTTGGTATGTTGGAGCCTGGTAAAAATAAATCCTTTGGTGAAAATGGTCCTGTAATTCTTGTGGAAATCAAATGGTCTCACAGAGTAGTCTACTTTTTTATTATTATTATTTATTTTTGTTATGATTTATGGCTAAAATTCTGAGTGTTTTCTTATTCTGAAATTTGGTTGCAAAATATAATTTACTTTTCAGGGAAAAGAGGCTCTTTATATATATAAAAAAAGAAAAGAAGAAAAGAAAAACACATTTTCCTTCTTCAGTCCATTTTCATTTGTCTTTATACCAAGCCTTTTTATTATCGGTATAATGTTTTGCTTTCAGTGGCCTTAATGTGCTTTCCAAATGTAAAATGCATTTTTAAACAATAATCGTAATGTAAACTATCACATATTTTGCTGGCATACTAATATAATCAGAGCAGTTCTTTTAGGCTTTACTTCCATTTGCATTGTAGGTTTCAGTGCCTTAAGTACATTGGCTAAATTTACTTTACCTTCTTTGGAGCAAATAACATTTCAAATGCTTTGATTGTGAATTAATGAGTACTGTCAAGATGCTAGTGTGACTCATGATTGGTAGAAATGCATCATTTTAGTACAAGCAAGAACAAAAGTTTGCTTTAGTGATGCCAATTGATCAATCAATTGGGCTTAATCCTGTTTTTTCTTTTTAAGGTCGTCATAGGTTAAACAGCAGTCAGACTTTCTTTAAGACATTGTAGAAAGAGAGAGAAAGGGAGTGGGTGTGTCAAACAGAATAAAAACTTACCCAGAAACTTAATTCAGATGAAATCTGAACACAAATCCATGGGAATAACAAGGCTGGTGAAACAGGAGAGGAGCTAAAGGAACAAGATGGACAATGTGAATAGAAGACATGACAAAAGGAGAGGGAAAGACGAGGTTTCCCACACAAAGGCCGACTTGATGATGATTCACACAACTAAACTAAGAAGATGTAATCAAGGCAGGGTTCCTTACACTTTTGAGACAATACATGTACTATAGGCAGGCATGTAGAGTCTAGCCCATCTAATGTCACCATAAAAGTGAACGATACTCTTGAAATGAAGTTATTGTCAGATAATTTTGTAATCAAGACTCCTGACAAACACTCGCTTTACTAGTTTGTCAATGTTTTGACTCTTGGCTAGAGTGATAAAGTCTGGATCATGACAGAAAGGACAGCATCCTTCATGCAAGCTACTAAAATGAGGTATCCCTGTAGGACGGCTGGGGTCAGCCTTAGCGATACCGGAGAAGAGACGGTGCTCCTCTCCATGTGATGGAGTCATCTAAGGTGGTTCGGGTAGATTATGTCTCTTTGGAGGTTTTCTGGACAAGTCCTACTGAGAGGAGACCCAACAATTCTGAACTCATTGATGAACCGTATGTCCCATTTGGCCTGAGATAAACTCTAGAAGGAACTGAAGTGTAAAGTCTGGGTTTCCTGTCTTTGCAGCAGATGAAAATGAAAGGATAGGTAATTTTGTGAGAACCATTTGTAGGTTATATTGATAAAAGCCAAATATCTTTGTACTTTCTCCTCTGTCTGCCTGCTAAGGGATTAAAAGGATAGTTCATTATTTTTTTTTAAAGTTCTAATAAAATATTAGAAAGATAGAATATCTTACCTGCTGTAAAAAACAAACTTTTACCATTTTTATTAAATTATTAAATATAACTCTATATTGGAGAACCCAGAAATATTTTTATTGGCATTTTTTGAAAAACCAAATATCACAGATTTTGTTTTCACAAATTGAGTAAAACTTTTTACAAACCACAAACAGTGTTGTAAAGATTTTAATCAGTTTAAAACAACTGGTGTCTGTGCTTAATCAGGCCATATATTGCAGTATTTGTTCTTATTCTCCCAAATATACCTTTTTTAGTATTTTCGTACTTAGAATAAAGCTTTCATCAAACCTAAACTGTGGTTTTAAGAAATTCCTGTTCAGTGTACAGTGGATGTGTCCAGCTTAGGTTTGAGCAGTCTAAGTATATCAGATTTTCAACTGGACAATCAAATGTACACCGGACTCTAATATGCACTTTAAATTCATGCCGATAAGAAGCTGTGGAGCAGATATTAGCGTCATTAGCTACAGATATTATCGTCATTAACTAACTGTTATCCCATTGTGTCGTCTTATAGACTTTACAAACTGTTTGAATCTTGTCTGTGAATACCCCACCTTTACCCCCCTCTGAGTATAAAAAAAATACTTGCAGATTATACCTTCACACAAAGGACTGGAAAATTCACAATGAATGTTTACCTTTATAGAAATCTTTTAATGGAAAGTTAGGATGTGGAAATTTAGAAATAGTCCAAATGGGATTTTTTTTTTTGGGTTTGATGAGTATGAATGAGAATCTACTGGAATAAACTAGAATCATGTGCACCATTGTAACACATACAAACATAAAAATAAACATTTTGTGTTTTCATAGGCAGACAGCCAGGAGCTACTTCCAGTACCATATCTAATATATTTACACAATATAGAGACTAACCAGTTATGTTGCTACAACATACTTGTGCTACAAATTGTGGCTCCAGCAGTCCAGGCTTCTACAAATCATCTGATCATGTGATGGATGAATGTACAGTGTATGTAGGAGGCGGCTTCAGTTCCTCTGGAGTAAGTGGCATGTCATATGCGTGTTATTAAGGAATATCATAGCTATACTAGTGTACTTGCATGAAATGTCCTTGGTTTTGACAAGTTTACGTTCAAATATGTATTTTCCGCCTACTTTATTTTCAAATTTCAGGTTAATTCAAATGTAACGTCCAACAATGTCCTTAATATGTTATTTTAAAATGTTGAATGCTTTTTCAATGGTTTTGTAACAGTGCTGTTGGCAAGTTCAATGGATTTTTTTATTAGCCAAGTCCTTCGACACAATAGGTCGATAACTCACAGAAAATCTCATTTTAATTTTCAAGAATATAAGTCTCAAACACAGCATCAAGCTCAAGAGCTCTCTCTATATCTGAATCTCAGAATAGCAGGTTAGACTACTTGTCGTCGACATCACACATGTAAAAATCAAAACTGTCCTTTTAAAATTCCTTCAACGGTCCAATTTCTGGCTATTTTCAGGTGTGGATGCAGTAAATATTAGCTTTTCAAATAAAAACCACCACCCTCAGATATTTAAAGCCACAAATCAAGAAATATGTTCTTCTTTTTTTTTCTTGGCAGACTGTTTTAAACCAGCTGCAGACAGCTTCAACAAACCTTAAATAACATCAACCTGAGCCTGTATCTTCTGCCACAGCTAAATTTCAGATTTTTCCAAAGAAGCCAAGAGAATGCGTTGAGTTCATGCTTGAATCCAAATAAACTGGATGTTATAGCAGACACCTGATTCCTCCCTGGTTATGAAGCAGCTCATATGAGTTCAGCACAAACAGCTGATGTCTGCAGAGGACCGTGAAGGCTGCAGGGAGTGAACAGCAGATGTGGCAGGATGGCATGTAGTGTGAGCCGCTCCCTACGCCGGAGACACATGGAAAGACAGAAGGCGGTGGACCTCTGGTCAGCCGGTGGCCACAAATATGCTGAAAATGAGACATTAAAGGATTGTTAGGAGGTGCTGTAATATTTTCCGCAACATGCCCCTTCAGAGAGCTTTGGCCTGCATGTGAGAGTGACAGGCAAGTCAATCTTAAAAGAAAAGAAAAAAAAAAGAAGCAAGGTCACTATTTGAAGTAAGCACAGCTAAAGATGCCAGAGTAATTTGGTTTTATGGAGAAAAACGTCACTTTAAATCCCACAAAAGAGGATAGAAAAAGTTGCAAAAGATGCTGCAGTGTGTGACATCGCGTTGTCTTGTTCTGCATCAAGATTACATGCAGCATAATTATTTGGCAGAAACACAATAGAGGACTGGGCCTTGGATATCGCAGGATATTCAGACAGACAACGCTGAATGAAAGGAGCTTTTGGTTTCCATCAGAGGCAGCTCAGGGACGCCAGCCTTTGGGCTGTTCAGAGGTTTCAACTTGGCCATAAACACTTTTTAGCAATTGGCAGCTTTTTGCTTGCCATGTGGTTGTTTACTACGTCGGAATAGGTGCTGTGCTTTGCCCATGTTTGGATATCGGCTGCCAAAAGAGCTCTTTCATCAAGTCTCTTGCTTTAAACCTCCATCAGTAACAGAAAGCCTGCAGGCCGCAGTGTGATGCGATCCTCTGGGAAATGTTGGCTTGTTTGTTTTGGTTTTCTTGATTTTTTTTTCTTCTCGCTGTTTATCTCTGAATAAAACACACACTTGACTGACAACACTGTTGCAATATTGAAGTTTGCAATAGCCAGATTAACTTCCTGTTCCAGAGAAAAGTTTACCCAGACTTACCAAGCTTACCAAGGCACAAAGGTAATACTTTTTTGGGTTTTAATGATTTGATGGAGAGTTTTATTTTCAAGGGTTGAAAGATGATATAATTTATAGCATCAGTCATTTTCAAAACCAAGAATTGGGTACACAAATTTGAATATTCAAACTCTAATTCAAAATACTTAAACCTAATCCGAAGTTTGTGGACAATTTCCGACTAGTTTTTGTTAAATTTGACCTGCTGATACCAATCTGATCCGACATCAAGCCACTATGTGAGAGATAAATTTATTTAAAATTGGATTTTAATCATTAAGAACTTTTACTTTTCTTTCTTTTTTAGTGGTCAATGGGATTAGTGCAGCCAACATTTCCAAATCAAACATCATCTACAAACAATAGAAAATACATTTTACTTTGAAGTAGTATCTTGTATTTTTGTGTACATTTTGAACATAACGGATTCTGAAAACTTGGCGTTTTACTCTCTCAGTAACTTACTGGAAGAGTTGTTGTTATTATGACTCTGTAACTGTTGTGTTTGATGTGCCCTGATCAGAAAAAGATTAAGCTTTTCTAAAAGTGTAATGTCAATGAACTCGACTTTTAAAACAGATTCCCCAAATTTTCAAAAGGTGTTGAGGTCTGAGCTTTAGCAAAACCATTTAAGAAGCTTAATGTTCACCTTTTTAACTGTTTTAAAATTGGTTTTGATTTGTGTTCGGGAAAACTGGCTAATAGTTTCTGTCTGGCTAATAAATCCGAAGTTACTCTACCTTGTAACTTTTTGCATACTTTCTGTTGAAACTTCTCGCTAAATTAAAAGACATGAAACTTAAATATATTTAAATCTGTATGAATAAATCTGACAGAAACCTGGACGGAAACATAGCGGGTGGTCCAGGTGTCTTTTGCTTTTTAACCGAATATTAGTGGCGGTGTATGCATAGCTTTGAACGTGTATGTGTAATTAAGCTTTTATGTGGATTAGGGAAAATTTAAAAGAGATTAAAATGTATTCGTTGAATTCCTGTATTCCACCCTGGGAAAAAAAATACAGTTCAAAGAAATGATTAAAAGCCTCAAAATTAGAGGACAGTGATAATCATGAGATTTAAAAGGTTGATCTATGACTGTATTTGTCTGTAAGGTTATACTTTACATTATGTAAGCTTGTTTAAAATAATGTTTGTTGTATTTTATAAAGTTTGACTTTTATGCAATATGTTCTGTTGTTTTACTGAAAGTTTGGATGGATGTCTAAAGAGTTTGCTCCTTCTGTTTCTGCCCTTGAGCGACACAATTAGTAAGAGACGCGTCTTTCTGTCCAGCTGCCAACAGGATTCTGTTCACTCGCTGCAAGAAGACCAATCCAGAGCCAAGAGTTGTTTTGCGCTTTTGCTTTTTGAGAAAATATGAATTTTGGGCCTGTGTCTGCGCATGCATGTGTTGCCCCTCTTTAGTGAAAATTCCTCCATTTCATTCATTTCTGTCTCTCCTCCAGTTATTCTCTTGAGGTAAATGATTGATGTGCTTTTTAAAAATGACTTTTCAGAGTAAGTTAGCTCTGCGGTCAGGGCAGTGCTGCACCGCACTCTCTCACGTTAATGCTGTTGTTAACAGCTTGTGGGCACGGGCGGTTTGTGTGGCTTTGCTTTTTGAGCTGAAAGACTCGCTGAAAGTAGAGAGACAGCGTGGAAACCCTGGATCCTAAAATGAGCAGAGTGGGACCTGGCTCCTAAATATTCTGATTAAGTTGTTGAAGATTTAGAGCTCATCAGATTTGAAACTCAGGTTTAAGCATCTTTGCCGTTTGAATCATCTAAACTGAAGGAAATAAATCAAATTTCTGTTGACTTGTTTATGTCTGAGGTTGGATTTTGTATTTCTTATTCTGGATGATTAATTCAAAGCAAAAAAAAAGCTCTGATTTGGTCACCAGGATGCAGACAACCCATCATTTTACTCTAAACAGTGACAGATTTTTCTCCCTGTTGTGTCTTTCCTAATCATTCTGAGTGATGAGAATATAGATTATTATTAAACTCATGTATCTACATTGGTCAAAACAAATGGATCTGTTTTTTATATATAGATTATTAATATTTAATGGTTGTAGTAGTAACAAAATGATCTAAGCTTGAACTTTTGGCTTGAAATGTTTTATCAAAATATCAGTAGAGTTTTAAATCTAAAATTTATTCCAATTTTGTCTGAAAGTAATTATGATCATTTAATTTACTTTTTAAAGCAATGGTAATAACCACCCCCAACATTTTGACTAGCACACATGTCAGATTGATTTATATAAATATTTTTTAGGACTGAAATACAGAGAAAATAACAACTTTGAATCAGTTGCACCATCTATTAATATATTGTTACTATGATTGATAATAATAATAATAATTTTTATTACAATAATAATAGTTATTATTATTATTATTATTATTATGAGTAATAATATGTTTTGCTTTATTATCTACTTCTCAATTTAGCAGAACAGTAATTATTTATCTAAATATACAATACAATAATGTGATGTGATAATTTATTTGCTTAAATTAATGTTACTTTTAAATATAAATAAGTATTTTATACACTAATACTACTACTAATAATAATAATAATATTAATAATAACAACAATAATAATAGTAGCTATTATTATAGCTACTATAATAGCTATATTATAGTAGCTATAATAATATAGCTATATTATTATATTATAATAATATAATAATGATAATAATTATATAATAATAATAATAATAATAATAATAATAATAATAATAATAAAGAAAAGTCAATAATAGTGCTTCTTTCATTCACTTCAAGCCCTCCCTCTAATGAATAAAGAACTTCATATTTACCAAAATAAGTTGGAGATATTTTAAAACCATCGACACAATTTTACAGGGACTAAAAAATCATGTTATAACAAACTGATTTTTACTTGAAGGAATTAGTTTATGGACTATTATCTTGTTTAAACAAATCTTATGGAGAATAAGCACAACTGAAATTGTGTCCTGGGTTTTGGTTTTGTTGTCCCACTCTAAGATTATCAATTGTCCCCTTCTTGCCACTCTCTACAAAACTTTCTGGAGATACTCTTGCTCTTTATTAAAATTTAGTAGAAATTCATTCATTAATTAATGAATGAAGATGTCTAATAATTAAGTTTCCTCATGGCCTTCGGGTGATATTATCAGAAATGACTAACTGTAGCTACACTGTTTCCCTCAGCATGTCTGGAGCAGGTCTTGACTGACGATATTGAACAGTGGGTCTTCTTCCCATTGGTGAATAATGTGTACATCTAGTATGAAATAAGGTCTGATTGTGAATTTAAAGCTTTCCTCCTCAGTTGCTGTTACGATATTTATTTATAAACGATAAACCTGTTTATAAATAAACTATAAATAGAGTGGCATCTGGTTTTACTGTAAACAGATGACTGTAAATGTATGTGAGTTTGTGGTTCAGGTCCTTTAAATCCACTCCATCTGTGTCTCTCATCTCTGCAGGAGTCGGAAGATCCAGATTCGGAACATTCCCCCTCATCTGCAGTGGGAGGTCAGTTGTTTTCTATCTCTGTTTGTGTGTGTGGGTGGGTGTGGGTGCGTGTGTCAGTGTGTGAGAGACAGTGATGCTCAGTCGAACAGCAACAGGCGGCACATAAACCAGTTTCCTGACAATGAGTCACCGGCCTTTGTAGTTTGGGCCGAAGTGTTTGTGAGCACGCGTTTCGGTCAGTGTTTGTTACCGTGGCGATGACACTGTGTCGTTGTGTCAACATCTGTGTCCCCGTGGGGGTCCAAGTTCTCTGTGTTCATATCTCTGCATTAGAAACTCAAAAAATTTAATGAATTTAATAAGCATTTTTAAGAATTTAAGAGAAAAATGTTTTGTGTTTAGTAGATCATGACAAGGTGCAAGACTGGGGTTTCCTAAAGCTCCACTAAGCTGGTAGATTTAAACCAAACTTTTATTTTCACTGATTATTTTTGATCAATTATTTATTCTGGCACTTTAATATATCCACATTTTTACTGTATGTTGTCCAAAAAGTAACTTTATTGACATTTTATTGGTATTTTTGAACATAACTGAAAATCATAACATAATCCCACTGTTGCTAAAATAATATAACATCTTAACTCCTTCTGAGCAATACCTGATTTTTAAATACATTTCAACATAAATCAGTGTTAGGTCTATATGTAGGCCTAATTTTGACCTGTATAAGAACAATATTTAAACTATTTGGCCTAAAAGTAATACAAGCTTAGAAATTCATTAAAAAGGCACAAAAATCTGTGGCTTATGCAAAAATTCACATTTTCATTTTATCCAGGATGAATGGATTTCATCTAGCTTTTTCATTATGGCAGAAATTTTCATTGAAAGGATTATATGATTTGCTTCATGAGTGCTGAAAATTGTGAAAATAGAGACAAACATAATGACTTATTTACATCTGTTTGAACTGTTCTCTGTATTGAAAAGTTTTCCCAAAGAGCCACTTTTTCAGCATCAACAAAGACAAAAGTTTCATTTTGTTTTCATAAAAATAAAACTGTCAGTTGCAAAGCAGAAATTCTAATTTCCGACCAGACGCACACTCTCTCATCTAGCTGCAGCATATCTGCAACTCAGTTGCTCAGAGATGACTCAATGCTGACATAATATCTCCAACGCAGATGAGGAATGATTGTTCAATTTTTGGCTGTTTGTTAAAAAAAAAAAAGAAAATGACTGAGCACACTATCATGTTAATGTGTAGCTAATCTATACACTTATCTGACTTCAGTCATGGACAAAAGAGGTCTACATTTTGACTTTTGATAAGCATCTAACAACACAGAAAATTTTAACTTTTGGAATAAATGTAGCCAAATTTTAGCTTATGAAGACAAAGGTGCATTTAGACAATATTTAGATGCATTTTAAACAGAAATGCTCACCCAGATAATTTTATCAATGAAATTTGTGTATTGCTATCTTAATATGTAGACTAAAGCAGAAATATGAAACAAAAACAAGACTTAAGTTATTGATTGGAATAAAGGCCTGCCGTTCTTCTGGTCTTTACTAAACACTGAGGCTATTTCAACTTGGTATTAGCTGATTATTTATTAGCTATGCTTTTATTAAGCCAGGAAATAGAATATTAGATTTCTTTCCGTTTGCTTGTCAGCAGCACACAGGATCTG
Source organism: Brachyrhaphis roseni (assembly GCA_903066815.1). Taxonomy (NCBI): domain Eukaryota; kingdom Metazoa; phylum Chordata; class Actinopteri; order Cyprinodontiformes; family Poeciliidae; genus Brachyrhaphis; species Brachyrhaphis roseni. The sequence continues at coordinate 75,635 of CAEFZY010040158.1, forward strand.
TTGCATCACTGCATTGTTGTCCATTTATCTGGAGAGAACTGCAGTCATTTTGGCCCCATTCTGGCATCTCATCTGGCATTATACTGAGTTGAATGGACCGTTTTAAGAGTTTCTTTTCCCTTTTCATTTTTTGAAACCTGAGTATACCTTTCCTGGTACATTTCTACATACAGCACCTCAACGCTGTTTGAAGAGTTAAACCACAGCTAACCTGGTTGTTGTTTTTTCTTTCCCGACAATTACGTTAATCACCTTTTTTAATCTCTGGCCTGTTTATTCTAACTTTGACCAATATATTTCTATTTTCTGGTTGAATTTTGTGTTTGTCTGCAGTCATTGTAAAACTGACAATTATAAACATAGACATTCTCCAAAACTGCACTGGTATGCAGAGTTTTATCTGTTGCTGGAAAAGCAAAATTAAAATGCTTCAGCTATTTAGACAAAGGTATTCATCTGAAAAATAAAAAAATACAAACTCCGAACATCTAAAAAAAAAGAAGTAACCTTTGTTTCTTTTTCTGCAAACACGTAATTTAAAACACATTTTAACCCTCTCCAGGCAGATGTTGCAGATTTGCAACAGCTAAATGCTGTTGAAATGCTGTTTAAATGTCTCTCTCAAAAA
>CAEFZY010040179.1:0-35043 GCA_903066815.1 Brachyrhaphis roseni
ATATATATATATATATATATATATAATTTTAATGATGCCCCTTGTACAGTGTCCTACTGTCTATTGGGACATAGCTCTGTAATTTCTGACCAGAAAAATACTTCTTGACAGAAAATGATTTTTAATTGAACGCTGAATAATCTTGGCCTAACTGTAAATGAACCACTGTGGATGTTTTGAGGTTGATCGTAAAGTGGAATTTCTCAGAATGTATTTTTTTAGAAGCAGAGGCTTGCCGCATCTGGGAATTTGCTGCAGACAACAGCGAGAATGAACTGCAACGATAGCCTAAGGCTAGAAGCTGCTCAACAACAACACTGGTCAGAAAGAAGACATGCCCTAAAATCACACAAGAAACTGCAACATCTGATAGAAACTCTTATGTAAGCTATTTTCATTCTATATTTGCTAGAAAATATAGAATCAATAAATTTAACTTTTTAAAATAATAGCCTTTTTATGAGGTTTTGACTAACACTTAAACTCACATCATCCAAAAAATCTTTTCTCACACCCCACTTCAAATTGCCAATTGAGACTCTCATGATCTTTTTGGACAGCCATTTGAGACCCTTGAGAATAATCTCTATGTCCTTTAGATCTGATGGCAAATTTACCTCTCTTGATGTGAGGCACGACCTCTATTTTATACTGAGAATAATGTCAACGGAGGAGAATGAAGGAAACTGTGAATTCTGAAGAAACCACAGAGAAAGCTGGAGCTTTAATGAGGTTCTGGGAGAGAGAAACAATTTTTTTGTATCCCTGTGTTGGCTTTGCTCTACACATTCAAAAGAAACCATACCATAAGACAAACCAGCATGTCTTATATTCTTTGTTTCATGCTATAACAGTTCCCATATATCCATTTATTAGCACCTACAGCTAAGGTAGAAGGCTTTCCCCATCTAGCATCAGCTACAGTCAAAAATAATCAACAGATAAAAAGATCCATGGTTAAATGTACATGATATGAAATTCATTGCCTTACAAAAATATTCATGGCTGTATTTGTAGTGTACAATGTACTTTTTAGAATAGTTGTAACAATTTACCAAATTAAAAATTAGACAAAATAATAAACAGAACTTGTTTTAGTATAGTAATCTGTTTTTTTGTTAGCTTTTACAAAGACAGGCCAAAGACAAGGTCTGGTCCAGTGAAATTTCTTGGTAAAAATATCTGTCCCATCTTCACATATAATTGAGTAGCCCTGTCATTAACTGTAAAAGAGGAAAAAAAACCCCAACAAAATCACTTGTTATGGAATGCATAGTAAGAGTGCATGAGGCAATAAGCAGTAGGTGTTTGCTTAAAAAAAAATCAATGGAGAGTTTGTTTGTTGTAAAAATAGCCTAAAGCAGAATTTCATGTACAGTTATGTAACATAGCACATTTTTTTCAAAATTTGTATTAATCCACTATATTACATTTGCAGTGTCAGAACTTAGACTTAAAATTTCACTAACGTGTTTGTGAAACGCTATTTTAATTATAAAGATGTTTCAGCCAGTTTGGGTTCCGGATAAAAACAGAACCTCACACGTCAACAGAGTTGTTACTGTTAGGTGGTGTGCATGATGAGCGACCTTAAAAGTTGACCCATATAGAAGTCACCACAGTCCCTGGATCACCTGGGCTGTCTAAATATAGATGCAGGATCAACAACATGAACACTGGCAAAGTCCACAAAGCCAGACATATTTATAAATGAGGGTGTTGAACAGTTGAAACACAGACTAAGGACAGTTTAGGGTAGGCAGATAAGCAGTTCCTCCCAAATAAGCTTTCACCTTATTTGGGAGGAATCCAGAGTACCCAGAGAAAACACATCCACTGAAAGAATATGAACTCTCTGCAGAAAGACATCAAGCTGTGATTGCCGTTCTAGGACCTTTTTGTTTCAAGGGAAAAGTACTCATAACCCTACTCCAAAAACCTAAATTGCCAATTTAATTTAGATTTGGCCTAAAGAAGATGAGTGCATTTAGAATAATTTCAAATGTCTCTCAATAAAAAAGAAAAATAAGATAGATCAGTGCAGTCCATGTATCAAAATGTCTTGTGCCAGACTGAAAACACCACTTGGACCAGATGTATTTACTAGTTGAGACAGAAAATGAAAACTTCATAGCTTTTAGAGTACAAATGTATAACTACAACACATGACTAAAGAAACAGACTGTAGAACACATTCTAGTACCACAGGGTAGCTAATAATGAGTTATTCATGTCTAATGTAAGTATGTTTTTTCACCATTTGTCTATGCTTCTGAGAGACTCTTTACATACTCCGCTTGAGAGCATTGTGAATTGCTTCAAGATAAATCTGACTGCTCATGTGTCATTTGTGCGTTTTATTGTCCTTCTGGGCTCTCTGGATGAAAGAGTTTCCACCCTATCTTGGAGCATGGCCACTGGAGGCAAGAACACTTATCTTAAGAAGTGCTTGGACAATACATCAAATGAAATTGCTGAAAGCTTATTTGAAGCTCGTCACAATCTTCTGTTGGCAGCTTAAAATTGTACTGGAAAAAATTTTATGAGGTATAAATGAACGTGGTTTTATTGTCTAGGAAGCAGCATTTGGTGTCATATGTAGTTCCAGACGCGAGCTGCCAGGAAAATACAATACACTGCGACAGTATTCGTACCTCTTCAGTTTCAGTTTACTACGGTCCAACCACAAACTTCTAATACCAAGTCACTGAGTAGATGGTGTGTTCAGAGTGATGTTCAATAGATTTTTTTATGTTTTAAATCTACACCGAAAAGTGAAATCTTGACCAGAACACCTTCTTTTCCAATGTCTCCTCCATGGTTTGTGACAAACGCAACTTCTTACAGGTTTCTCTTTGCCACTCTTCCACATAATATAGATTTGGGGGGGGTGCACAACAAATCACCAGTTTCTCCATCCTGAGCTGTAGGTATTTGCCTCTCTTCCAGAGTTACTATGGACCTTTGGTTAACGCTGCCTGGTCTGTCCACTTAGATATGTCTGTGTCTCACTGGGTTTGCAGTTTTGCCGTTTAGGAATTGAACAGTGCTTTGTGTGATTTTCAAAGCTTTGGATGATGCTTTATAATTTAACCCTGCTTAATGCCAAACTACAACATTGTCCCTGCTCTGTCTGCCAAATACCCTGATTTTTATTAAGCTTTTGTTCTTTAATGTTCTCTAACAAATTTATGAGGCAATCACAGATTAGCTGCATTTATGCTGTGATTAAATTACACACGAGTAGACTTAACTTAGGTGACTTTTTAGGGCTGTTGGTTGCACAGATTTTTATTTAAAGGTGTCAGAGTTAAGCGGGTTAATGCACTCTACACTATTCAGATTTTGTATCTGTATAAAAGTTTGAAAGTAATGTGATAAGTTTTGCGAGTATTTTTGCAAGACACTGCAAGCTAGCTCAACCTAAATACTAACAATTGACTTGGGTTGCAACACAAAGCGTCAGTGTTGTTTGTGTGTTGTTGGCACTCATGACACTTTAAAGCTCTTGCTTCTGCCTTATTTTGGTAGGGAAGTGAACTGAAACTGGTTTAGAACTGAAACACTTTTAAGGAGTTGCATAGCAACAGAGAGTCGGTTTCAGTATTTCAAAGGAGTCAATAGGCCAATAATAACCAACAACCAGCGAGAGATGATCAAAAATACAAAGAACAGTTGGATGTGAAGCAGTAATTTAATCCCCTCAAATAAACATTTCTTTTCCTGCGCTGGCTCCTTCAGTGTTTACCCATTTTTTATTTTACAGTTTTCAAGTGAACATCCCCCCGCCTCCACTTTCTCTGCCATTCTTCTCCCCACTGCTTCTTGCCTCCTCTTTTAATCATCTCGATGGTGCCCTTCACACATCTTAATCCAAAGGCTTTTCAGGGTATGAACTAATCCAAGGCAGGCTTTCTTAAAATAAAAGATGGAAGAGCAACCAAAGTGAAGATGAAAGCACAGACTCGTCGGCAGGGAGGAGACATCTGGGGGAGCTCAGTGTGGAAACCGAATGCAAAGAGAACCAACGGAGGTGCACAGTCTCTTTCTCTGTGGAAAATGTGTTAAAAAAAAAAAGTCACTGAGGGATATTTTTATTTCAGTGGTGTAGTACAGAGCAGATATATCACGTGGAAAGAGGAAAGTGAGGTGAGAGGAAAAGATGTGATGATGATTCTGAGTAGCTGTGACGCGGAGAGATATTTATAGAACAGGGTTTAAATCACTGCATCCGAAAGGCCTGCGAGCAGCCGGTGAAAGTTCATGGAGTAAATAAGTCATAATAATGATTAAAATAAGCATAATGCAGCATACACTGAACCTAGTCTTAAATAGTTTGACATTAAGGCGCAATTTGTATAAAGTGAAATTCTTTGAAATTATGACAGCTGCATCCATCTTTGTAAAAATTACAACACATATTTTTGTCCACTTTGGCAAATAGGAAGCAAGAATCATAAAGTAGTGAAAGTCAAGTATTAAAGGGGATGAACTTTCAAAAGGCAAAGAGGAATGCCTCTGATCTGATGCTGCCACTTCAAAATCACAAGCGTAAAAAGTCTGGATGGAAAAATTGAATGCACTAGAATACAAGAAGAAGGCTCCACTTCGTATCATCTGAGGCGAGGCAAATCTTTCTGAAGCAGATGGTTTTAACAACATCGTAGACAGGATTATAGGCCAAAAAAAAGCTCCAACTAAACACACTCTAGTTGTTATGAATGAAAAATGTTTGTGTTTATCAAATGAAGTAAAAAAGAAAACCTTCTGTGATGAACACTGAGGTGCAGGAGCATATGTCTGACTGTTTGACTGAGTTTAGCTGTGTTAAGATCAATAAATTGATAAAAAGTTGGGCCGTGGGTAGACTGTGGAGTTCAGCAAGAAGCGAGACGACATGACGTCTCTTTGGTTGATCAAACACCAACTGGGTCTCTGTGGAGGGTCTCCCCTGCAAAAAGCTAAAAAGCATACAAAAATCTGGAGAAAAGGCAGTGCTTTACAAAAACATGTATGTCACTGAAATCTAGTCGCAGAGGTTCTTTTGGGGACTATTGGAAAGATAATGAAATCCACTTTTCAAAGTTTATGCATAGAAAAAGCTGAAAAATATATTATACATTTGTATGAGTTATCAAATTATAGATAATTGTCTCAACAAAACGTTCACCCCAATCTTGCTTCAAGTGTTTTGGGGATAAGTTTCTTCTGGCTTTGAATGTCAGGAAACCATTTTAGTTGTGTGTCAGTATTGGCCTGTATGTATCGCCATACGTTTATCCATCTATTCTGGCCCTGCTGCTCCCCACTATTGCACATGGTTGCACCACCAGCGTCTTTTTTCTTGAACAGCGTTCTTCTGGTTTTTCTTCTTGCTGCACTAATAAGAAATGTCAGATTTGCTTAACATTTTGTTTATCATAAACGTTTCATTTATGTTTTTTTTATTCCATATAAATTCCTTTCTCTTCCAGAGATAAAAAAGGTGATTTGACTTTGATGTGTGAATATTTATTAAAAATAAATTAATATTTAGAGCCAATTCCTAATAGTTTACTTGATTGTATATACAGAAATTAGGTAATAGGTTCAGGTGATTTTATGTAATTTTAAAATAGTTCATATCAGGATGAAAGTAAGCTTTTCACTCAAACCTTCGTTTATCTGATGTGAGAGGTTAATTCTGCCACAAGCCTTTCCACAACAATGAAAAAAAAAGAGCTTTGAGGGATCAAATCAGATCCAAAACTATCAGTAAATTGATCTATCAGTTCAAAGTTAAAGAAAAAAGAAAACAGTCTTTGTATTAATTATTGTTAAATTCAACGCAAAATCTTCATGCTGCAGCAATCAATTATCCCAACAATGACCCACAGCTGGAGGCTACGCAGTTTGCACGACACAAAGCAGTTTTTCTTTGAAATCCTGCAATATTCACTCAAATGTGCTCAGATAGGACTAAACGTGTTCATGACCATTAGACATTGGAGCTGGAAACACTATATTTGCAGGCTGTCGCAAAATTCTTGGAAGCAATTAAAGGTAATGGCCTTGTTAATCAGAGTAAACATAGGCCCCACTCCCCCTGATTTATTTTTGGTTTAACCTTTTCATCCATCTTATTTTCCACCTGCTCTCTTATTCTAATAGAAAATTATAATTATGGAACCTGATCGTTACGATCACATAAAAAGGTTAATGATGGCTAGAGTTACTGGTCCAAACAATAACCAAAAAGGGAGCGTTGAGGTTGGGGCACCAATTTTGCTCGGTTCAAATCTCTGCCTGAGTGCATCATGTCGCTGTGTCCCTGAGCAAAACACTTTACCCAACTTCCCCATGTGTAAAAATACTGGTGCGACTGTGTGATGGTGGTGGTCTGGAGGGATTGTAGGCACAAAACGACAGCCATGCTTCCACTGCCGAATGTGACTGAGGAGGGAATGAATAATGCAGGAAAACGTAAAGCATCGAGTGTCTAGAAAAGCGTGAATATAAGACTAACGTGTTATTATATATTTAAAGTTATTCATCTGTCCAATACAGGAGAATATTTTTCCAGTTATTCTCGACTACACTCAAGTGAAATGTATTATTAAAAAACTTTAAATTTTTAAGTACTTTTAATACTTAAGGGTTTTGAAAGTACATGTTGCAGAACTTTTACTTTTATTGGTAATATTTGACCAGTAGCGTCAGTACTTTGACTCAATTAGTAAAACTGGCTGCTTTCTCCACCACAATTCACTTGTCCAGCTCTCTTAAGGTGAGGTCACAGCATTTAACTTGCATCATTGCAATATTTTGTTTTTTTTTCTCTTGATCAGTTATTCTGCTGTAGTCTTACTACAAATTAATGCACTGCATGAGTTAACTCTAACCAAACATCAGCTGTCTGATGGCCTCAGGTTTCCCTTTAGATTCACTGAATGGTCAATTCCGTCACAAAAAGGTTATTTCTGAAGTTGTTTAAAAACTTATTTGCAATCTCTGCAAGCAAATAAACTGAACATGTTGTAGAGATTTTAGGTTTGTCCGATGAACATTTTTCGTGAAAGAAGACTAACCAATTCATGAGCTCTGCAATATAAAATCTTACCACAGATTAAAGAACAATTACATAATCATTAATTTTCCACATGAAAGCCAGACTTCAACAAGTCTGGCTTTCATAGCAGATTGGTGCTATGTCACCATCAACTATGAGAGCATTTACAAACTCAGATTATTTAGTTGTGCTACTTTTAAAAACTACATCAGTTCATGCAACAATTTTAAACAGACAAATTCAAGAAGGAATGAATTAGACTTGTGAAGAACAGCACCTCTTTTGAAACAGAGAAAGGTATTGTGAGGCCTTAGAGCATGTCTAATTTGCATTGTTGTGTGATCATTTGTGTTTCGTAATAATGTGAAAGAACTGTGAATGGTAATGATGAGCATCAGTAGCTCAGATTACTTAGAGAGCGCTACACAGTCCTGACTGAACACTGACCTGGAAAATACTGTGCATGTAAAAATAACTGGTTCATAATATTAGTTTATGAAGCTGCATTTCACTATCTTAAGCCAGAAAGACATAACAAATATGTAGTGAATGCAGCTTCAATAAATGCCATAGCAAAATATCTCATAGAAGGAAACTCTATATTAAATTGTCATGTTCAAATTTTATCTTCCAGTTAATTCTATAATTACAGGGTCGAACTAATATTTTATTGGCTTTAATAAATAAGTCTGACACTAAATGTCAGCCTTTTTTTATTGCTTTGTTTATTTTTTTATTCAATTTTCTGTCAACCTTTGATTAACAGATGCCTTCTAATTAGCCTTTTGTGTTAATTGTGCTCTGAATTTGGGTTGGATAGTGTGAAAAAAGTTCAGATGGTGCAGTGAGTTTTCTGGAAGAGGTTGATAAAAGCCGGGGTGGCAGGTGGGATAATAATGCTGGCTGCACAGAGCTGCTCTGCACCGCAGTGGGTGTCGGGAGGAGGAGGTGACAGATTGCAGTTTCCGGTTTCCTGTTGGAGGACTGCTGACAGGTTTGGGTCGGGCACAGCCAGACATCTCGCCTGAGCCAAGTTAGTGACAAATCTGCAGAGCAATGTGATAATATGTTTTGAGTTATGCAGATGAGATTTAGCATTTAGGATCATATAAAAAGATAGGATACGGTTCCTGATGGAACCAAGGAAAGCTCTGTTTTCAGAGTTTTTCTCGAATTTGGACGCCTGATAGGCAGGTTGAAGACAGAGCATTTTACTTCCCATCTTTTCTCAGCATCGTTCTATTTCTCTTTTCATTTCCTCCAGTGAACAGACGAGCAAAGTGAAAATCACTCTGGACTCCCCTGACAGCTGATCAGCATCTGTCCACCCTCATCTCTTTCACATGGGACAGAAATTACGCTCTTACTTTTTTTTTTTTTTTTTTTTTAGATGTTTAGAGATAAGAAGCAAAAGTTGATGATGAGCAGAGATCGGAAGACACATCAACTAAATTATGGGTCTAAATTTAAATACCATCTGTCCCTCCCTTAATTAGATAATCCTGTCGATAAACAGAAGAATATTAATCTAGGACAAGCATGCAAATCTCCCATTCAAGTGTCACACTGCATGACAGTAAAAGTGGCACAAAAAGTCAAGCTTGGGGTTTACTTCTGTTAATATTTAGAGTGCAATATGTTTTGCTTCAGAAGAAAATAACAAATGTAGTGCCGTAACCCATTACAGAATTACAAGCTTCACAACACAAGCTCTTCTGTTTTTCTTCACATAACTGCCCTAACGTCATTAACATTATGCAACAAAGTGAGTTTAAAAAAATATAAACATTCTGAAGTAAAAACTCAAAGAGCAAAGGAAAAAGGAAAAAAAAAAAGAAAATTGTATTTCTTTGTGAAGTCTCCATGAGTCAGTGTCTGATGGTCACTGAGAATGAAAACCTTTTCTGTCACTACTGGTCAGACGTTGCTGTGAGGTACATGCGTCAGCAGGCACTGGCCAAAGGCTTAACAAACGTACGGAGGAGGAAACGCAGCCAGCATCAAGAGAAAACCTTATTAACATTCACAATTAACATGAGGAGCAAATGGACTGACAGGTGTTTGGACTCCACAATCCACTTATTGCCTGTTACTGGCAACAGACTAAACGAAGGTCAAAGCCGAGTCATAATTATGGAGAGCTATGCATTATGGCAAAACAAAGGGGAGACTCAGAGCTCTATTTAAAGGTTAACTATGCAGTCTGTTGTGCATACTACATTTAATAAGCAAACAAGCCTATTATTTAATTAAGAGCCTCTAACATAAGCAGAAACATGATGAAGATTATTACTCTGTAGTGCAGGATCATAATGAGTCAACAGCATATACTTGTGAAAAAAATATTCTCTGACCTTATAAGAAATTGAGTTGTAAAATATCAGTTTATAATAGTGGCGTGTGTATTTTTTTCTAAATAAATGTTCGGAGTAGTCCTACTCATGACGAGATATTTATATATCCACACTGACATGTATATATTTAAAGAAATATAAAGTTTCATTAAACAGTTAAGCTGTACAGTATGTGCACAGACACCAAAATGCTTCCTCAATATTGCCGGACATTGTCCTTGGACACTTGACATATCAGCTACACAGGTCTAATGTGATGGGGAGGAAGGAGCTATGATATTATGCTGCTGTGGCACTGTTTATTTTCTCTTAAAAATATTTATGATGTATACGAACAACAACAAAAGCATAACTAATACATGTGAAAGGTCTGAGACATGTATATTATTTGCGTATGCTGGTAAATAGTTCAGGAGATAAATGCCGTTTTAGTGATAGAGACCCGTTCAAGATCAACACATAAATGTTTTGACCTTTTATAGTTTGATGAAAACAAACAGCTGTACAATTAGACATCTTTTCAGTACATAAAACATGTCCAAGCAAACCTTTTAAACCAAATACCTGCCAAATTTACCATGAATGTCTATTGATTCATGTTATCTAATGCTCACTGTGGGAACAGGCTGTAAGCTGTAAATTTCTTAAAAACAAGAACACATCAGAAAGTTTGACTAAACTTGAGACAGTTTTTAATTGAAAGCATCAGTAACCTCAATGAATAAGTCAGTCAACTGGAAAAACCTGGACTGATCCCTCCAGGTCTATCACTGCCTCAAGTAGAGGACTTGGACTGTCTTTGTGTCTTGTTCATGACTGATAGTAAGCTGGGACAGGAGCTGGACGCTGAGGAAAGAGCTGAACCAAAAAACAATGCTCTGAATTTACAAGTTCACAAATTCATTCCAATCTCCAGCTATGGCCAACATATGCAAATCATGATAACTAGATCCCAAATACAAGCAACTAGAATGAGCAACTTCAATGGGGTAAGTCGTTCAACATGGGTTGAAGAAATCCATTATCTTGAGGACACTTAGAGAACACAATGGGTTGATCACTATTGTTAGAATACGCAAAGACTGCACATCTATTATTTATTTCTATACTGACAGAAAAAAAAGAGTATCAACTCTTTTTTTTTTCCAAAAAAGAGTTGATACTTTTTTGAAAAAAAGTATCAACTCACTGCATTTTACTGGTTGACAGAAATTAGGATTTCCTTCACATCATACGTGAAATGAAAAAAAAAATGTACAAAGACTAATATCTTAGCTGCAAACTTTCGCATGCATGACAAATTTATGTGTCATGCAGCTTATCAAGAAAAGAGAGCCACATAAAACTGGTTGCCACTCAGAATGGATTTGGACAGTAAGTCGATTTGCTTATAGGAAGAAAATAAAAAGGCTCAAATTATTCATACGGATAAATTAAACAAGCCACAAGATGGCACAAGAAACAGGTGTTTCCTTACTTCTCTGTAAACATGCCAAGGTAAGGGGAACAACTCCACATGATATTTTTTAGATAGATCATTCTTCCCCACCAACAAACTTTATGGTCCAATATCAAAGGTAAGAGGCAAATTACAAAAGCACGTATTGTCCTCTACAACAGAGTCTAAACAGCAGATATGCTGTACACCTGAAAGCTGATCAATCATTACCATACCAAGCAAAGACTGCCCAGAGATCAATATCATGGTCCCATGATCACTAAAGCCTACTTCATTACCCCTGCACTGAGAAAAGGACCCGACACAGCGCTGTCTGACAGCAGTGGAAACATTCATCCATCATTTATTGCCACCTATCAAATCTGCAATCTCTCAAGGCCACAGTGAATGAGGGCAGCCACTGTGAAGACAGCTTCCTTTAGTTCAGCATCTGGTGCACACACAATGCTGTGTGTGAATTATGGCCACTCTGAATAAAGCATTGGTGGTAGATTCCCACTGTTTAAAGATTCATAAAGAATGGGAAATATTATGAATGGAGAGAGAGGTGTGCACAAGCAGGCCTGACATCATGTCTCATGTGCAAGATTTATCAGCATCATTTATTAAAATCTGGGACAGGGTGGCCATCCTGGCTGCAAGAGGGGAGAAAAAGTCTTCCTGGCAGCTTAGGAGGCATGAAATCACCTGGTGAGAGAGGGGATAACACAGATGAATAAACTGTGAGTGGGAATATTAATCTTAGGAAAACATCTGTCCTCATAGAGAAGGAGAACAGGGAGAGAGAAAGCTCCCAGCTGCAGCTGACTCACTCCGCCTTTCCGTACTGATCCATACTGCTTCATCAAACAGCCAGCCTCCATACACAGCCCCATTTGTTTTCACCCCTTTGGTGTGAATTTACTTTTGGTTCCAATCTGATGTGGTAATGCCGTGCTTTCATGTTTCAGTAAACACATACTGTATGTACAATATTCTTTATCCCTGCCTGAAGAACAAAACCTCTGAAGCAAAGTAAACATTATTTTGACTGTTTCTCCTTTTGTAAAATGGAGTGAAAACATAATTTGCATTACATTTTTATCTTAGACGTTACTTAAAGAGACCAAAAACCTTCCTGTGCTTTCAGAAGTCTATTCAGGTGCCTGAGGTCAAAGGCCATCCAATGACTCCAGGAAATATAACCCTGTAATTTATTGAGGACTCAAGAATGAAAATGTTTTTGCCCCATTTAAGGCCCAACCAAGTATTGAGTGAATAGAGAAAATTACATAGGATGGCATGGTCAGGCTAGCTTTTTTTATTGATCTTATACAATATTAAAATTTTTCATGCATGTAATGAAACTATAAGTTTCACTTTCTCAAATGAGTGACAGTTGTTTTTTGCTTTACCTGTACATGGTGCTTATTTATCTTCTGGGTGTCATTCTTTTCCCGAACCTGTCAGCAGTTGCAACATAATAACGATAAACATCATTAATAAACACCTGGCATAAAAAATGTGCTTGATCAAAAAACATTTGAGTGTCAACAGAGTGTGTGCTCAGTGTGGCAAAAAAGAAAAAGCACAGCAAACAGTGAATAAAAATATTCTTACTACACTGTTTAGATATGACGGCCCTCCTCCGCTTCCCTTTGCTCCCTCCACTTGCTCTCCTCACTGGAGGCGGCTGAGTGCTCCTAATCAGCAATCATTTGAAAGGTCATGAAGGAGACGCCTGTGGGAAAGGCTGCTGGCTGGAAGCTAACAGTTTGTCTCAGTCAAACTGTGTAGTACGCTGGCACTTACAGAGTTGCAGTTTAACTCTGTAAGTACCACCTTTACGACATTGTTCATGTAACGCTATCAGGACCCTGTATCATGATACTGTTTCACATTAAATCAACAAACAGAAACCATTATTCTAATCCCCTCATTGTAAGAGAACTAGACCAATGAAACGAGGTTCAAATAATGAGATCAGTGGCGCTGAACAGCAGAAGTTTTTGGCTTCATGTCTTAACATTCAAAGCAGATAATACCACCGATTTTAACTTAGCAACAATAAATGTAGTGCACACCATTCATGGATATGGTTGTGACAAGTTCAGAGCTGGGTTAGGTTGTAAAATAAAATCCCAACCTCTGAACATACCATAGAGAATAGTTTTATCCATCGAAAGGAAAATGCACGGCACAGCTGAAAACTTACCAAGACAAGACTGCCCAACAAATTTGACAATGCTGGGCAAGAGGAGAATCAAATAAAAACAAGCTAAAAGGCCTTTGGTGCTCTCCCTTAATGGCCATTGAGTTCTTGATCACCTCTTAATAATCTCTAATGTTAATGGGTAAATCTGGTTTAAAGTTCTACAAATGATTCCTTGTCTAGTTTTTTCTCTGATGTAGACTGTAGGACCTTTAAGAGCGATTTAAACTATGGCTGAAGACACATTTCAACCATGATCAGTGGAAATCAGAGGCTTGATTTTGAAAGTACAAAGTCTTTCATATGAGCTATGAGTGCCTTTAATGTCTCTGTGACTATTGAGCCCACAGTAATATTTCCATCACTCTCTTCATTTACATGCGGACCTGCGCTTGTTAGGCTGACATAACTGCCCAGGGGCATCACCAAAATAGCTGCTGCATGCCAAAGCTTGCCTCTATGACAACTTTATAAAGATTGCTTCCTGGTCCAGAGATGTAACTTGCTGAATTTCACATGTTGCTTGGCAACCTCACAGTGAGGAGAGGATTCAGCCACAATAAGATCAAAGTCAGCATAACAGCTTAATTAGCGAGCCAGAAGACGCCGACAGGCAGAGCCCCAAATTTAGCCTAGTTTGCAGTCGTTCAGCAAACACAAACTGGCTTTACGTTATTGTTGAGTCCATTTTTATGCCCCAGACAAATTAAAGTGATCAACCAAAACTTTGTATCACCATCTTTGACTAATTGCACAGACTGATTTGAACAATTTGCACACTTTAGTGGAGTTTGTAATTGAAGTATAACCAAATTGCCTTTATAATTGAGTGGGATGAGATCCAGTCTGCATATTGAGAGGTGCTGAGACAGATGGCTGAAGCCAGATTCACTCAGGCGTCCTACAGCCACAGTGAGGCCTCTGGTACAGATACAACAGGGTCCATCTAATCCTTAAAACCACAGAGCATCTGCTGAGGCAGTTTGTTGTGTGCGGTTGTGGGACTATTTGTATGTGTTTATGCAGGGCGAGTCATGTCCATTTTGACTCGTATGTGCTTGAATGTCATTAGAAATGTGACCCAATGTTTGAGAGTAAAACTGCATATGTTCCTTCCTGCCCTCTAACATCACCAGCAGGAGCTAACTTGGCAAAAGACTTTACATATCACCTTGTAGAATATTCTGCCACAATAAAACGGGAATCTCAGATCATCCCTTTAACACATTTTGACATCAGCAGGGAAATGGGCAAATGAGTTCATCAGACCATTTTCAACTTGACCACATGGCCAGAAACTAAAAATTTAATTTTTCTCTAATCAGTGAAGTGCTAAAACATGGCACTAACAACACCTTCAGTGCAGAAGCTGTTACTGAGAGAAGGGAACACAAAATATTTCAGTATTTGTGAAAACAGAGGAACATGTCTAAGAAGCTATTTAATAGATTTTTAAAAAATAAAAATAAAAAGGCATATCTGTAATTTTTATCACTGAAATGAACTGCATTTATGTCCCTGTCATTTACACAGAGTTGCTTTGATAAAAATTAAATTAAAACATGAGTATCATCTAAAAGGTCTTATACTAGTCCAATTTTTCACCGACTGTCAGTGAAAGTTTAACGCATTTAAAATTAAAATATTTTCCAAAATAAAATTTAGCAAAGTATTTGTTCAGTAGCTAATAAGCACAGATTTTTTTTAAAATATTTTTTTAATGAGCATTACATTCTAGGAATTTTGCAATAAAAACAAGGATGGCATTAAAAATTAGGTTTTGGATTTATTGCATTGCAGTGTGGAAGCTGCAAAGTTGCAGACTGCAGATATGTTGGGTCAGAATTTGTAAAAACAAAGGCAGAAATTGTGGTTTGGAACAACTCACTCAAAACTGTAGTAATGACATTCTATTTGGTACTTTGAATTGATTCAAATAATTAGAATAAATTGAGGAATTAAAAAAAACATAAACCATAATATTCCGTTGCTCTACAGACTAGAGACTCTAGTCCTCTTGGCTTTATAAATTCACACTGGTATGTTATCCTGAATCAGTGCTGAGAGTTATTATTGCAGCAATGTTAAACAAATAAAATGCATTGTTTAAATATTGCAGTTCAGGCCCTTAAAAATGAGAGATCAGATCTATCACAGTATCTGTCTCCTCTTGAGCAATTTTCACAAAACAGCTGCAAACCCTCAATGTCCTCCTGCAGGACAACACAACTTTTCCACTAACAAAATCCCCTCCTCTGCTCTCGAAGTTCCAAAACTTTGGCTTGTCACAGAGCAGTGCCATGTTTACACCCGCTCATAAATCACAAATCTTTCAACTGCGCGCATAGGTTTCAAAAGCCCTCAGTTGGGTCTTACGTCTAAAAATCAACTTGGTTTTTCTAATACAAAAATAGTGACCAATAATTTTCTTTCACTGATTTGCCTTTTAATCCAATCAAATTCAAAAGAAAGTATGAAAAAAACTGAGGTGAAGGAAGGACAGAGGCAAAAACCAGAGAGGACAGGGAGGACAGCATGGCTGCAGTCAGTGCCATTAGTGCAGTTTCGCTTAATGATAAGCTCAATCGTGCAGAGAAACAAAGAGAGGAAGATGAGAGAAAATCATTGCTGATTTACACTTGCTGTTAGACATCCCATCTTCTCTCTGATTAGAGACTACTTCAGGCATGGCCCCCAGAGCAATAATTATATGCTTTCTGTGCCACACACCTGTGTGACAGGCAACAGCTAGATCCATGGACACAGCACTCACAAGAAGAGCTCTTGATTTGTGTCAATGGTGCAATTTTATCATAGCAAAGCCAGCATATGGGCTTTAATAAGGGGGGATCCTTTCATCAAGCATAAAGTCAAAGTTCTACAGAGACCTCAGCTGGTTTACTGTTTAGCTTCAAATTACAGTCAGATTACAATGAGTAAAAGAACACCAGTCAATGTATTGTTAAAAAACAAACAACAAAAAAAAACCTGCTGATGCCAGAACATTTAGTTTTGCATAAACTGTCTTGAAAAAGTATAAGTCTCTCTTTTAATTTTCCAATTTTGCACTACTTTGGTTTGGTTGAAAAAAATTTCCCAAAAAACACAAATAAGCTTGTGTGACGTGACAAAAAGTGAACAAGTTTAAGGGATAAGAATAATTTTGCAAGGCACATTAAATTGAAACTGTGCAGTCAGTAAATGCAGCACAAAATGTATCTATCACAAGACCAGCACCTAAGTGTGCATTTGGTGTCATTTTCTTGCGACTTTCTTGTACATTATGTACAGAGATTAGTTATATTTTTTTCTGCATATTACTCACTGAGGGAATTTGCTGCATTCAACTATGAGACTGATAGCTCTCCAACATGATGTATGCGTTTTAAAGTGTTTTCTCGATGTGTATGTTCACTTGTTCCTTAGATTTTACATGAAGATAATAGGAAATGTAATCATAAAAAATAAACAAATAAAACTGCTTGTAGGAGGCACCATCTGGATTCAGACATGAAAAACATTTAGATATTGAATTACCAGCATTGCTTACTCCACTTTCATACTGTTGGTGCCAAACAGCCATATTTCTGTATGTGTCTGTGATAAAGAGAAGATATTTTTACACTTGAAAATCTAGTTTTCAAGTAATTTGTTTATTTACTTTACGCAGAACAGTATTTATATTGGATAATTTTAGGCAAACTTACAAATGCAGCTTGATACCAATATTAGGTCTACTTGACAGATGAGTATTATAAATCACTGAATCGCATGCGAGTTGTGCTTTTATATGTTTTTTTAATCCATCACCAGTTCAATTCTTCCACTTCCAACAGCTTTAGCACCATCCTAACATGGTTAACAAGGATATTTAGCAGTTTACTGCACCATATTTGCATCATTACTGACAGCCTGCTGTGATTATACTGTATATTTGGCCCACCACAACCTTGGCCATGGACCCCAGTTTGTCAATTTATCACAGAATGTGTTACATCCAAGCTCTTAAAAACATGGTTTAACCTTTTAGATTTAATGAGAAGCTTAAGATTTCCATTACATGACAATGTAACAGAATTAAATCTGTGGAAATGCAAGTTTTCAAAAAGATTAAGCACCATGCAAACTATGGTAGAAATAGTTTATGGTCATCGTGGAAAAGACCGTTTGACCAAACTAAGCTATTAAAGCAACCTTTATCCGTTTTTGTGATGTTACTTATAACTGATTAAATTTTGGTAGAGAAATGCATGGTTAAAATAAATATGTTGACAGTTTTAACTACCAGGCAATGTATATAATTTGGATTGAAGGTCTGTGCAGATATGAACAAAACATAAAATATTGCTAAGTTATGAAGTTTTAAGTCATTAATTGTTTCCAAAACAGTCCCATAAAGATGATGAGTCCAAAATATCTGCAAAGACTTATTGCATCGATTTAAGTCACTGCTGCTCAGGTTGGAAAAACTAGTTAATAGATTACAATGTGCAGTTACTTTTTCACCAGGCTATTTTCTCCCTTCTTTAGTAAAGTTATTATTAAAACTTGCTCTTTGAATTTACTCAGGTTATCTTTGTTCAATGTTTAAAAGCATCCGTTCTTTTGGTAAGTTGTTAACATTTAAGTGTGGAAGCAAATGAAAAAAAAAATCTGCAGAGAAGCAAACAGCGCTGGACTTATTTATTTATGAGCACCAGACACACCACAATGTCGAAGCCGACTGAAGCGCAGTACTTACTTACATTTCATAAGAAGTCAACACAGTGCAACAACCTGCGTTAGTGTGCAGACCGTGTGGACTGCTGGACTGATGTTGCACAGTTTTGTGGAATCACTCAGACTCCTCAGCGATTCCCACAGACATACCAGCTGCACTGACTGAATGAGAATAGGAAAGAATCTATAGCCGATTTCTTTACACAGATGTTGGCATCACAGATTTTTTTGTTTAATGATTAATGAACATTGTTTTTCATCCACTCTGTGTATGGCGTAGATGATGCACTGTTTTGTGTGTGTATCCCTCCACACACTAAGCAGTAAAGGATAATGCACCTGTTATATTCAAAGCAGGTACAATTAGATCCATTATTATCTTTTGTCCTCCAGTTTGTTTCTGCTCTTTACGTCTGTATAATCTCTGCGCATGTGATGCGGGAACTCCTCCTGCCCTTTGCAATTCACCACCTCTATCCTCCAGCTTGCTTACTGAAGCTTTATCTCAACATCAGGTTGGACTAGTTCGTAATAGATCAAGCTGTGTTTTCTGACTGAAATCTTTGCTAGATTCTATGGATTGATTTATAAAACCTACGGGTGTTTTGCCACATTTGTAGATAAAACCAGCCATACACTCCTGTTCAAAGACGTTTGAAGTATTCACAGTTCATGTTATTGGAGTGTAACCACGTTATACACAGAGCTTCAAAGAGCCAGCAAGTAATTGAAAAGGACATCTAACCTCACACAGGTTGTTCTGTAGCGGGTCAAAGGTTTAGGCCTGCGTCTAAAAAAAATCCAGACGATAAATCTAAAAGTGTCAAAACAAGAACTCTTTTTTATCACTTTAAAAAAATGTATGCAACATAGTTGATGTGAATGATTTCAACAGGCTCTTGGGATCATTGATCCATGTGGTATAGACGGCTTCACAAAGACCATCCATGGTCTGGAACTAATGTTCTTTCTTTTAAAACTCCCTTTTCATTTATCCCCAATTGTTAACTGGATTTGGATCAGAGGAACATGCCAAAAATAATCCAAAAGATTGATGTTATTTTCCTGTTGTTTACTGCAGCATTGACCCAGTCATCACTGCAGAGACGAAGTAATTCAGTCATGAATGATGCCTGCTGCACATCTCCACATAGCCAGCCTAGAGCTCCAGCGTTTTATTGAGAAAAAAGCTCACAGGTCACTATAGAGCCTCTTCCACTGAGTTACATAGAAAACCTCTCCAATGAAATATCATCATGTCTGAAATATTGAGAATCATTAAGAGGCTCCATCCATTTGTTTCTTGATCAGAGACTAAAATTTTCTCCACCTTCCACTGTTCTAAGTTTGGTGCTCCTTTGCAAAGTCCAAACTGGCAACTTTGCGGGGTTGAGGGACACGTTAGGATGTTTTTCTGTTTTCCATTCCCTTATAGATACTATCTTACAGTTGTTGGGCTGCAGGCAGAATGAGTAAGAACCTTAAATCAGGTCAAGAAACTTCCTATTGTCTTTAAGGATAGCTTGTCAGGCCCTCCAGCTCAGTGCAGATAAATTGTTTTTGAGTCTTTCACTGAACGTTTTGTTCCATACCCTTTGGGATATTTTAGGTCTATAGTGACTTTCATTATGTGCCCACCCTTGGCAATAATAGAGCATCATGAAAGGTCTTGCTTGTGCAGCACAAAAATCCTGTCATGCTTAAAGACAGAAACCTTTGTTGCATTTGTCATCAGGGACTCATGATGGGTAAGGCAACAGAAAATGACATGAAAGCCAGATTTATGCACAAGTTCAGTACTATCTTCACTCCTAAAAACGCTTCATCTTCTTTTTTCTGTTTTGCCTGTCTGCTGATGCATCGTTAATAACAATTTCAGAAAGTGATTTTACACACATCATGAAAAACACGTCATTTTAGCCTCAGCTAAGACAATTATTCACATACCATGAACAAAACATCTTCTCTTGTATCTCCTCATCTCCAGTATTACATAAAACTGCACACAGCTCCAGCTCTTTCCCCCCCATCTGTCCTATTTACTCTCTGCCTGACAAGGGATGATGGCACCTGTTATGCAAGCCTTCACTGCCGAGACATTGCTGCTGCTGTTACTGATGATGAGGGGTATCTCAGAGGGCCGTGAACTCTCAGCAGCCTGCCATGCATTAGTGCTTCTTGACAAGGTCTCCCCCCTCAGCACTCCCTGCATGTACAAGTGCTTGCCTTTTCATTTTTCTCCTTCCCCATCCCCGCTTGCCTAACCTCAGGGAAAATCTGTCTCTGGCCCCGGTGATAAATTGCTGCAATTAAGTTCAGTAATCAGCCCAGCTGGAGAAAGACTTTGGTAAGGTGGTACAAAAAAGTAGCCTCCTATGTAGAGGGGAACTAAAATACCATGGAAGAGATTTACAATAAATTTCCATAACAAAATATTGTGGCAAAACATATCCTTCCATTCTTTATCTTTCACAGACTGGATTGTGAGAGTAACAGATCCAAGAGGGGAAATTCACACATCGCTCTCCTCGACGACACACTCCAGCTCAGTCTGGACTATCCCAAGCCAGATGATGCACACAGCCTCTCTATAGGTAGATTCAGGTCTTCCTGTGGATCTGAAAACCTCCTAAGGAAGGTGGGGAGGAGCCCAAAACCATTACAACTATTTGTTGTACTTCTTCTTCAACAGAAAAAGCAGCTAAATGGTTGGCACTACATGAGAGAAGCTAAATAATTATTTTAAATGTTTAAGTTTTAGCCCCACGGTATATTCTCCACAGCTAAAGGAATAACAGGAAAATCTTTCACATGTCTGAAAAGTTTTGCAAATTCTAACATTAAAACACAAAAAATACATATTGAGATCTGAAACATTTGTAGCTCTTTAAAGAAAATGTGTCATTTAAATGAGCTGTTCCTGTTCGTGGTTGGTAAATCAACACAGATCAACATATTAGTACACCAGATTGTCTTACAGCTCAGTGAAGCTCCGCAGAGCAGTGACCAGCAGCGACAGCATCTTCAGTCTGGTTTGGCTGGTTTGTCCTATGACTTCCAGTCAAGGTTTGTTACCTGAAACACACAAATATTCTTAAATGAATAAAAGAGCTTACACAACAACATATCCACTCTCTATGTCAGCGTAGAAGTTTACACATTCAGATGGCTGCCTTTTTTTCTAGGCCAGCTGACTCCTGGAATACTTTTTTTTTTTTTTACCCATCGACATCCAGCAGGTGTTTTGAGTTGTGGACGTAAACAATATCAAACCAATGTAGGGCACAGCAGCATGCTTCCACTTTTTGCCTGGCACTTTGCAGCATAGTACATTCTCAAGAGGTATGACAGAAGTAAGAGTTTGGGAAAATGTATCAGTAATTTTTGATTGTAGTTGTTATAGCATAACCTTATACAGAGGCGGTCCTAGCCAGTTTGCCACCCTGGGTGAACCACCTCTCTCCCCCTCCATACTTGATTAATTATATAGAGTTTTTCAATGGAAAGGTCTGCTAGAATTAAATATGATCTTGTTCCAGTCTCCATGACTCGAGGTACCTCGGTGTGGCATGTGCCAGATTTTTGTAAATAAACAAACTAAATTATATGTGGCAGATGATAGATTCACCCTTGAAAAGTTGTCTCTATACACAGAAAAAAAATTGAGGGCAGAAAAAACATCAAGCATGCATCTTAAATAACCTTGTAAAAACACAGAATATATAAATTTTAATGCAATCATGTCAGTCAGGTTCTTAACGTTCGCAATATTTGGAGCCAAAAGAGCATTTCAAGTCCCTACATTATTTGGTCCTAGTTCAGTAATATCCTGACGTTTCATGAAACATATGGTCATCCAAACCTGTATGTGAAGAAAATCTGACTGCTTGTGTGACTGCTCCCTTCACACGCACTGTACATTTTTGCTTACATTGATTTGAGTTTTATTTGGCTGATGTTCACACAACATTCATGATAATGAGGCTATTTCACTTAACATTCAGCGTGCTTAGGATGAAGGAACATTTTTCTATCCAAGCTTTCAAGTAATATCTCTAAAAATCATTCGAAAGCTAATACTTTGAAGGAGAGAAATGCATAAATGTCCATTGCACGAGGCATATTGAAGCATTCATTCAGTTTTTGATGATTCAAACCTGACAGCAAAATGAGCCAGTATTTTCATTTCCTTCTTCTAGCTCAGCTAACTTCTAAAGTTTGATTTGTTTTGCTGTCATTGATTTTGACACTTGTTGCCTTCTTCTTAAGTTAAAAAAAAAGAAATCAGGACAGATATGTCATCAGAAATTAAAATATGGAAACAAACAGTGGAAGAAAGCCAAAGAAAATCAAACATCAGACTGATGCTGGTTGTGAAAATATGCATGCATTTCCATGTGTTCAGAGAGAAAAAAACCCCAAATCAATATGTTCATAGAAAAAGCTGATCTTTCCTTAGAGTTAATTTTACTTCATTATGTGGTAATTGGGGTAATACCGGAGTAATTTCTGCCTCATATATTTAAATTTCAACTGAAAACATTTTTCAAATACTAACTAAATCCCAAATCTTTTTTGCAAATAAATTGTACAAATTGATCTTTCAGGGTTAGAACAAGTATAGTGTTACAAATTATCTATGGTGCAAACTTTCCTTATCACAACACATAGGTGGCGGAGTTCACTGTTGAATCTAATTGGATACAAAAGTCTGTATTTTAATAACAAAAAATCTAACTTTGTGCAGGTAAATGTCTACTGAGGAGCATTAATTTGCCTATTCTTTTAGCAAAGACTGCAAAGAACGTGTGACTGCAAATCATCACGTATTTTCACACGTGACAGGTGCAACTTGTGTCTCTTATGCTTAGCTGAGTTGACACAAACGAACATTTAATCCATGGGAACAAGACATAAAACTACCCATAGCATAAGGTTTCACTTTAAAATCCCTGAAGAATACTGCACAGGTGGTCAACATATAACGGATAAAGCCACAGTAATTGTTAGATTAATATTATTTTGTATGTCTTGTGAACATTTGACTTATGTCTAGTGGCATATAGAGGAAATGACCTTTTTGCTCAACCACAGGGAGGACTGGAGAAGACTTAAGTGGAACAGGACGAGCAGAATGTGACTTCGCATCACTCGCTCTGCTTATTCAGAACGCAAAGGGAAATCAGAAAGGCAGCTTGGCATATCTAAATCACCCACACACACTTTTTGGCAGCTTTTGCACTCCGGTGTGAGGTCGAGACTCTCTACAACACCTGCCAAAGAAAGATGGAGTTTCTCTTCCTGGATTAATGGGTCATGGTTGTCTTCTCTCTGTTATGTCTCAGTGAATTAACCCAAGGAAGTAACAAATAAGAATAGGAATAAACAACTTTGACTGTGTAAATGATAGACATAGCATTAACAGAACCCAGCTTAAGTCAGTGGTTCCCAAATTGTGGGGCGTGCCCACAAAGGGGGGCACAGTGCCATTGCAGAGGGGGCGCTTCTTTTTTGGAAGAAAATCTTTGGGAACCACTGACTTAAGTGATGAAATAGATGCAAGTATTAGTTCCTTTTCTTTACCAACATAGTTCTGGTTAAAAATTTGTTGGGGAAGCTAAAGATTAGGGTGAATGTTAGGCTTTTCAGCCATCACTAAATGTAAATTGTCAAAACGACAGTGGAAGCTGATCATAAAAGAAAGATTTGACTCCTATAAAGTTACTATTATTAAAATGATGAAAGCATGTTTTTATATTAAATAAAAATTTTTCACAAATTTATCTTTTAAACTAAGGATATCGTCTTCTTTTATTACTAGTAATGGCCTTGGTTCAATAAAAATAATTTAAATGTAAATCTGCCAGGAGTGCGAATACTTTTTTTGGTCGAACTGTAATAGAAATGAGCATCAGTATCAAGAAGCCCCTTTTCTGAGAGTCCATCCTTTACCTTTGATCGTCTGTCTGAGGAGAGGAAGAATCCTAAACTCTTTTAGATGGATCTGTTCAGAGATAATCTCTGTCTCTCCTCCTTGGCAATAGTGTTGCTGCTCCCGATACAGGGGCCCCATGGGGATGAACGGGATTTATCTTTTTCTTTTTGAGAGTTGATAGTGTAATGGAACATTTTTAATGTGATTTTCGCCAATAGTTTTGTCTAAAGATTGGTCAGCCGGTTTCAGGGGATAGATCCTTGATGCTCAGCAGTAATCTTTGTGTTACTTATCTGATCCAAAACCAATCAGGATCAAAACTGTCCTCTTTGACATTAAAGCCATCTTTTTATACCAATTGGTAAAACTATCTGTGCTGAACTCCACACAATCCTTGGTGCATATGTAAAACTTCACACCTATAGTTCAATTAAGCGCGCTCTTCCCTTTGTTGGGAAATGCCAACAAACAACTGTCAAAAGATCTATTAGCCAGAATCTAGAAAAAAAAAAAGAAAGCCAGAATGAACTGTTAGCTAGAGCAAAAGTGACAGACCTTTGTACTTTTGTCCTCACCTTGCAAGGTTTTGATAAATTTACTTCTCATCCAGACTGTTGTTAAGGTAGTGAGTAATAAAATGCCTCCAGGATGAATTTTTGAGGGCTTGAAAACACTGTCATAAACAAATGTGTCACCAGGAGTTTTAACCTGCACAAGAAGACTTAGTCTGTCAGTCAACAACAACAGAACAAGGTGCACTGTCACAATTTGTTGTTCTTATGTGCAAGTAACAGAGAGGTGAGTTGTTGCTTCTTCTCCAAAAAGGATTGCGTTTTGCCTGTCTGACTTAGGAGTCCTCTATACTTTCTGTCAACAATGTTATGCTAAAGAGCTGCAGAACCCTGGTTTGAGATCATGACTTCAGACAAATTTGTTTGGAAGGTGACAACTGACAGAAGAGTACACCAATGTTTTTAAAAAGAATGAAATAGAATGTGCATTGATAGAAGTTTATTTGTGAACTCAGGAGAAGAAATACACAAAGCAGGTGATGTTATTAGGTTGTGAGTTGAAGTGCATGATTTGTCTCTGAGAGCCATCAGAATGCCCCACAGAAAAGTAAAAAGGAGGAATGACGCTTGAGGGAACAATAGGTAGAGGTCACTGACGGATGCACTGACATTTCCTACCCATTACCAGGGTCCACAGAGTGTGTTTTCACTCTGCCCACATATATAGCTGCTCCTAGATGACATGTGCATTGGTGTGGAAGAACAGACCAGCTGTAAATGGCTCCTTATTTACAGACTAACTTAAGGTTGCCAGATCCAGGTTTAAATTAATGAAAAACTCTCCTGGAGCAAGTTGTAGAGGTTGTACATCACATCATGTCACATCATGGATGGAAAAATGCATACCACAATGAAAAAATGATGATGGAATACATAAAAGTATCTTTCACATGTTTTGGAAATTGCATTCAAGTTTGGCAGGAGGAATAGATAGTGTGCCAGAAGAGCAGAAAATGTTGACAGATTTTGCACTGCTTTAAAATCTTTTATGCGGTAAGATGTTAAAACGTTATATAAAGGACTGGTGGTTAATTCATCCACAGCTCAGTTCAGAAGACATTAAATTGGGGATGAAACATTAAACTGACTGCATTAAGTGATTTAAAGTACCCAAAGTGCAACTTTTTAGACTTGAAACAGGACAACTAATCCAAACAAGGTTTGGTAGGCAGGCTTAAATTAAAGAAATCCTCTTATTGAGACTGAGTTTCATCCAAACCTTCCTCTCATCTGTACCAGAATTTTTAACCTACACTTCAGCATCATTCCCTGACTCCTTCTTCTTCCTTCTGCTGTGAACAAAGTGCATATTTAATAACTTACTATGTGTTTGATTTCATGTGCACAACCACACTATCAGGCACAGTGAATGTACTGCTTCAAATAAAGAGATTTCAAAGTCGGGGTATTGATTCTGTGTGCACATTGAAGGATTTCTCCATGACTTTTCTGTTAAATTCACTTTTATGTGCAGAGAAAAATGTTCAAAAGAAATTGATTTTTCTTTTCTCTGCTCTGTGCAGTTTCTCTTTGCTGTACAATCGTTAATTTCAGCAGAGCATAATCTGTCTATGCTTCCACATGTGTGCATGTAAGAATAGCATACAGGTGCATGTTAGCAAAAAGTTGATTCATTTCAGTAATCAAATTCAACATGTTTGTTATGTGCAGGGTAGTAAATAGTAAGTATTTATCTTATGTTAATTTTGATTATTAAGGCTCACAGCTAGTGAAAACTCAACATTAAGTTTAATCAAAATATTTTGTAAGACCAACAAAAATGATATAGCCTGTATAACTGAAATGAGACTTTAGTTAAAAATATATGCTTGTACTGTAATAAATTTATTGAGATGCTTCTGTAGTCTGTTGATGCTTATATATGAATCAACATGTCGATTTGGACTGTAAGATGTGGACGTATAAAATTTTTGGGGCTATGCAAGAATACTATTTAATTTTTCTATTTCATGACAATCAGAAATAATCTTTATTTTTTCTAAAATGATTAAGTGTAATAAAACAATCACTAAAATGTGCTGCAGCTATGCCGTGTCTTACACTCTAAAGGATAAAAACACTCTGGCTTTACTGAAAGCTGCAATAATCAAAAATTACAGATCAAAGTGAAGCACATCATGCTCTTGAAAACAGGAATGCGTATGCTTTTGAGCCATGTGATTACTCTGAAAGGATTTCATGAGATGCCAGATCTTACATGTTTTTTGCTGTAGAATGTTTCTGAGACTTTCTCATTGTCACAGGACCCCAACATAATTTAAAATCAGTTTGCAGCTAAGATTATTTATTTTTCACAATAGGTCTTGCAAGAGTTATTTTGTTCTTGTTTCATGAATTCATGACACTTCTTTTGGGCTTCTTTTGATTTCATTACAGATATGCAAATTGGATGTCCAGGCTCCTGACCAGCTGACCAGGAGTGCTGCCCCCGCTCATCTCTCTTCCTGTGAGACCTCGTCAGAGACTGGACTGGTGCCCCCACGCTTCACTTCCTGTGGCTGTGACTCGTGACTAAGCAATCAAGTTGCAGCAATTTATGCACCTGATTATAAAAATCAGTCTCTCGGTGGATAATTCTGCCACATTCATCTGTTCAAACAATGCAAGTATAGACATGATGGGGATATCCAACCACTGTGTCCCTCAGGAAGGAGACAGGTTCTGTGTCTCATAGATGAATGTGTTTTAGTCCAAAATGTGGAGATAAAAAGCCAAAACCTCATGAAGATTCTGTCTTCTGTCTGTCTGCTAAGACAGTATCATTATTCACAGAGAAACATGTCCTGTAACGACATGATTTTATTGTCTGTTAGCTTTGACTGTAAAATGTCACAGACTTCTTGTTGAGACAGACGGAGTGATTGCTCCACTCAACGTAATACTTGAGGGTTTTAAAGTTGGTGGTATTTTAATTACGTTTGAGTGCCGCCACTATGGAAAACTACCTGCTACACATTCTGTAGTAAACCCAGTCAGATCAACCAAACGCCTCACTTGTCCCGTAAATATATAAGGATGCAAAAATCTTTCTGTGACGTTACCAGTGACTGTTACTAGTGTTAAAATCTAAGATGAATTCCTGCTCGTTGCGTTTTCACAGTAATCCGTTGCAGTCTGCAGCTTTCTGTCTCAATACAGGCCAGAAGTGGCACGATCTCTTTAGTTGAGTCATGCTGCAGCAGTAAACATGTCACAATGCTGTGTTTGCTAACAATAATATGTATACTGATCACAAGGGTGTAGACTGTTTGCATTGAGTGTGGGATGCAATTTACAAAAACAGCACAGAAGCACACAGGAAGATTAAGACTCCAAGATAAGGAAGTCTGAGGCGTACGAGGAAGGAGATAAAACTTGAAGGAAATAAAATGAAAACCAGCCTTCTATCACATTGCAAAACAGATTTCTTTTCTGTGAAAATGCGAACATGTGTGCTCTCTTAGTTGCTTTTGTCAGTCATGTTGTCTTCTGTTTCTGGGTAATTGCTAACGGACTGTTATGAGAAATCATTTTTCAGCTTTCTGTATCACACATGCCCTGTTGTTGGCTTCTTTGTACTTTTTATGTTTCTTTGTCTGTAAACTCCCACTTGTGTTTTACTCTAAGCCCACTCTCTCAGTGGGAAGGATGGACAGACGCTGCTTAGCAAATGCTCCTGCTGGCATGGTGTTAGTTTAAGTGTAAGTTTTTACTTGCATGTGCAAGTTGACTAACAAATGGCCATTATTAAAGATGCAGCTAGATCTCAGCACATCACTGCTTCACAGCGGGATGCCTGGGAGGCTGATGCTCCAAGATTGATCACTAGGCACGTTTTACTTTAAAGGCACTGTTTTCTCTTTGACACAATGAGGATGTTCTTACAAACATACATTGATAACTTGCATTATTTAAGATGCAAAAGCCATTTGTAGGCAGAGAATAAATATAATTATTAATCTATTTGATTTCAAAAGTCACATAATTGTAAGAATTGTTGAAGTTTTGGTTATATTTGCACCAGATTTCACTGAGGGGATCACGAGATTTAACACTGAAAGTTCAGTAAAAATAAAGTCTTAACTCAAAACTAATGTGGGAGAGGATCATTTGAAATAAAACACAAGATGGATTTTACTTTTTTCTCTCAGAATGTGCTGGGTTTTGTAAAGTGGTGGCAAACTGGCTGTGTGCAAAATAAGCTACTTGTTAATTTTTCCACAGAAGAAAGATAAACCATTTGGTGTGCTGCTATTTAATACGGTATTTGATAATAGTTTTTTTATTTAAAATGGAAGTCTAATTTTATAAATTTTGATTATATTTTTTTTTTGCTTTAATTCACATTTTATTATAAATGTCATGTAGAAAAAACAAAACAGTGACTTGGTGCAGTCAGTGGAGTTTCCTAAATTGGAAAACGTTTACCCATTCAAATAATAAATTGACCTTAAATTCATGGCTAAATAATTACGATCAAATTGGAATTAATGTAATTGTATTTTGGACTGAACTGACCATATCCCTGTGTATAAATTGGATTTTTTTTTTTGTAAAGCGTCTTGAGATGTAGTTTTTTCTGCACATTTAAAATAATGAAACGATGTAATTTTGTGTTCTGGGTTGTACATTTGTCACAGTAGAGTGGGTGATGGGGCAGTGTCCAGTATGTTCCCCTGTTTAACCAATGAGGCGTCGCGTCACCACAGAGACCGAACAAACAGCGTGCTGGAAAAGTTCAGACAAGCCTCGACGAAGCTTAACGAGCTTTTGGCTGAACGCCTTTGCCACAGAGCTTGTTAAGCCTCACATATGCGCTCAAGTAGTCTTCTAATGAGCCAGATCTGCACTATGTAATCAATTAATCTCTTTGAAGAGGGCAGAAGAGAAGGGAGGAAAGGCCTTAAAAAGAAGTGCAAATGGAAAATGTGTGAGAAAAATTAACTAATCTTTGTTTTCTATTTGATGTTCATTTTAAAACATGCAAATTTAAGTTTTTGGAACTTTATAGATATATAGGACAGAAGATTTTACTGAGTGATTATGAAGTATATTGAAGAAGATCTAAGATAGCCCTTATTGTCACAGTTGTATGCTAATTAATAACTTATTACTCTTTATTTAAGTGTTGTCAACAATGATGCCTTCCTCTTCAACATTTCTCATACATGAAGCACTTTATCAGACACCAAGTTGCTAAACAACAAGCGGTACATCCCACTGCGTAAAGATTCACCTTTTCTTTAACACTTCTCTTTTTCTCCTCAACAGTCATTTATCCTTTATTTCTACTTTTCTCAGCAGGCTTCTTAGCAGTTTGCAACGTTTGAGCTGTTAATGTGTTAGAAGATGATTTTCATCAAGCGGGTAATGAATGTCATTCCTTGCCACTTAGATTCGGCTGCCCGTTGTCACTCATCATCTGTAAGAGTTTTTGCAAGACACTTTTCCCTTTCATCTCATAGTCAGTTCAATCCTTCATGATTTTATGTAAACTTGTGGTCGTGTGGGAAGTGTGAATTTAGACAAATGGCATGCAGGAGAAATTGGGTCGCATTCATCGCTTTGGCTCATGTTGAAATATTGATCAGTATTAATATTCTAACATGACATGAAAATAAACCAAATAATGCAGTCAGGATTGTTTTTTTTTTAACCCAGTAAGATAATATGCCCTAAAGTTAAATTCTTCACATGTAAACGAGGTTCATAGAAGTGAAGGATTTAATTTTAGATCCTTTTTTTTTTCTCTTGAGATCAGGTTATGATGAGGTGCATCCTTTAGCCTCGTTCATGTTGCCAGACCAGTTCTACTTAAATGATTTTGTATTCCTAAAATATCTAACTAAAAATATCAAGTAAAATTGAGCTTGGTTTGATAATGACTAAACAACGTGTACGTTATTTTTCAACATAGACCCAGACTGGTTTTGAAAGCTATTTCTGTTTAATAAATTAAATCATCATTTAAAAACTGTTTTGTACACTAGATTATGTTTGTCTGACATTACAAGCATGTATTTGCTGTAATTTTAATATGTTTTATAAAGGCCAAAACGTATGTTACCAATTATTTTCTTTGCACTTTAATTTTTACTCAAGCTGAACAAAGGGATCAAAATACTTTTGAGTTATACACCTAAATTATCATCGAAAATGTGGCTTTTGTTTCATGACCTTTGCTTGTACATTTGCCATTCCATAGTATGCAACAAATAACTCAAAAACACCACAAATGTAGCATCTTTATAAAAATAGCCCGCTTCAGCTTGAGCGCGTCACAACATGTCTGAGCTCAGTTTGTCAAGCTCACTGGTGCAGCAGATGTGTCTGTGATTGGCCTCTTTTTTTTTTGCATCCTGTAAAGAAAAAGAGGGCTTTGGTTTATTTTTCTCCCCCAACTGCTTTGTGCCTCACATTCGTTGGTGAATTAAAAGCCTGGATTGAAGTGCAGGAGAAAAGCTTTTCATCAGTGTAATTGAGGGTGTGAAGTTTAGCAAGGAATAAATCCGTGGCGATATAGAACGTAAGAGGGTAAATAAAGGTTGAAAGAGGGGAGATAGATGAGAACATTGCTCTGCAGGGCTTCTATGGTGCAGGCATCCGGTTGCAGGCTTATCCCATAAGTTCATAGTGCTTTACTAATGGATGCTGAAAGGATTGATCCCTACAGCATAACTGGAAACCATGTTATCAGGCTCTCAAACAACATTAAAATAGATGTTATGATTCACCATCACATTGTACATAGAAATGCACTTCAGACACATACAGACATAAGCTCGAGAAAAAAAAAAAACCCTTAACACTAGGATGGGTGCTGTTCTTTTTCGAAATGCTCACAAATGCTATCAAACTCTTCCGGTTTGCCTGCAAAGCCCACTTAGACAATATAAGCATGTTAAATGTGTTTGAAAATAGCCCCAGGATCTAAATTACTACATGCGTCTCTTAGAGGGAGCTCAAATAAACATCAGCAGGGCAAAAGAGATAAAAATAGATTGTTGACAGCTGTTGATGAATGAAAAAAACATTTCAAATAGTGTGCCGACATCTTCACAAGAATTTTTTTTTTCAACGTTCAAATCAAACTCCAGTCTTTTCTAAAATAATCAAACAAATGTTTCTATTTTATAGTACTGGCATCCCCAACTTAACATAAAAAAATAATGAACATAGTTTAGATGTAAGTTATTTATTTTGCTTTGAAACAACAGTAAGACTACAGTGCAGTCAATGTCACAACAGGTTGTGAGGAGCGATGCGTTAACGTTTAGCAGGAGTAAAGGTGCATCTCTGTCAGAGCCTGTAGCTTATTTACTGTAAATGCTTCCTCAGTCAGCAATAAAAAAGTTAGGAAGTTGCTAATAGCTCGTTTTACTTTCACTTGCTGTTGAAACATCACGGACAAGGCAATGCAAACTCTGTGTAATGTCACCATGGCAAATAGTAATTTGTATACACTATGATGACTCAGTGGAGATGACCTTAACCATTTAATAAGGTCAGGTGATGAGATGAAAAATGTCTATAATGCTCAAGTTCAAGTTTTTAGAGATCCAGTCCAGGTTGGTTCTGAAGTCTTTCCAATTCCAGTGCAGATTGAGTCACAGACTTAGGTGACAATCTCTTGTATTTTTTCATGAACAAGTATTGAAACACTGATAAAAACTAGGTATATAGAAAATTTGTAGTATAGGCTGCATATAGTTGAAAAACCTCCTAAACATTTTTTAGTGAGGAGAAAAAGTGAAGGTGGCTCATTTCAAACACATTTTACACATGTTGTAAACTTTTCATGCTAGAGTGACTAAGTATGTTTACTCATAATTTGTGAGTAAAAATAAAAGCCACTGACAGAAAGGTCTGTACACATTTCAGTTTTATGATGAATTTATTGCAAGCGTTTGTTCATTGATGTTTGGAGCCATTTATGATTAGAAACAAAATGCTTATTTGGACAACTTTTCAAATCTGTCATTATTCCAACGCAACTTACATTTTTATTTGACATTTACAAGACTTGTCTTAAAGAAAAGTTGTACATTTTCCATGCAATGTACTTATTTAATAATTTTTACCTTGTTTCACCAAGCACTGCAGCTGAGAAAGTAGAGGTGTGGAGTATGCCCTGAGCTATAGGGCACGCTTTACATGGAGATACTCTAGAACAGCCATTTTACACCTGCATTATGGAAATAAATGGGTTAGAAGAAAGATTGTGTTTGACCTGTCAAATCCTAGATGTGGAAATGAAATTGCAGTTCCCCTGAAATATTAGCCCACATAATTGAGGCCTACGCTGACAGGTAAAGAAATGCTCCTCTGCTTATTATTTTTAGATTATTTTGCTGAAGCTTTGCTTTATTTTCTAAACTGTGCTTTGGCTCTAAAACTATAACGAGTAGATGAGCCTTTTTACACAAA
This sequence comes from Brachyrhaphis roseni, assembly GCA_903066815.1. NCBI lineage: Eukaryota > Metazoa > Chordata > Actinopteri > Cyprinodontiformes > Poeciliidae > Brachyrhaphis > Brachyrhaphis roseni. The sequence goes on from CAEFZY010040179.1 coordinate 32,706, forward strand.
TCCGTCACTGCAATGTCTTATTAATCCACACAGAGAAAAAAGTAAACCACTTTCTTATTGCTTCAGAATATAAAACCTTAGTAACTGAAGCAAAACACGCAATTATGATCACATTTTCATGCAAGTGAAACTCAGAATGCCAAACACAGGTCTATGTTTATTTTTTACCTAGACTAGGCCAGCAGACAGTCTGGCCAAGTCTTAGGTACACGCATTTGCACCCTGACAGCTCAGTTCTTTGAGACATCCTTTAAATTTGCTATTTAAGCCCCACATCCAACTTCCTCCTATATGTCTGCCTGAGTCACCACAGTTCTATTTCACCGGTCTCTGCCTGGTTGCACCTGACAGGCCACATCACAGACATATTCACCAACTCACTCATCCTCAAACGCACGCACTAGACCATACATTTTTCAAGCAGATGTCCACCGCTGTTTGTGTGAGTGTGACGTTGGAGCCGTCAGGAGCCGGGACTTAATTAGAGTCCGTGTCAGCATGCGAGCACGCCCGCACACACATACACTAGGGTGACCAGATTTGGGTTTTTGTTGCAGCTTAAACTGACGCGGTTCATCGTGGGTGCACACGCGGTGTTCCTGCTTCAGTCGACATGTTCATCCTAACCTGTTATTTTCAGCTTCAAACATTTTCCCGGTTCTATTTTCAAGCAGGGTCGTTTCCGGATTGTGGCGCGCAGGGAAGGAGTCTCGTGATGACGTAGTGATGTCATCAGAACGTGCTGAGTGTTTTCTATTAAATTGAGTATTGTATTTTTGATTACAATTTTATTGGGGCCTGCCCATAGCAATGCATAGGGAGAGTAATTGGCAATTATATAACTGACTTAACTGTACCAGTGTTACACATTGGATTAGTGTTGCCATTTAATATGAAGCTTACTGAAAATTTCAAAATAAAAGCATTAGCACAAACATTAGTATTTCACTACCCCCCACTAGTGCACCGCCAGAAGGCGGTGCAATAAGATTAGCCTGCTTTATCTTTTTCTCCCAGAGCATTAGCATCAGCCTTATCCCTAAAATAAGCTTTAAGCTATTTTTCTTAATTATTAGCCACGTTCAGGACACTGAATGTAAGAAGTCAATCTAACAGAACATTCTAATGATAGCCCATATGCTACTGACAGCATTTAGGCTTACATTAGCATTTTGGCTAATTTTAGCTTATAAACACTAATTTAACATACTGAATGGTGCAAGTACATGTTAGTCAACATGCGTGTGACTCTCCACAGGCTATTGACTACAATTTAGCTAAGCTTAGCATTGATGGTAATTTGTAGCATCAGAATGGTGGTTCTAAACCAACGGGCACACTTTGGCAGGCCCCGGTTAAATTTCTTCAGGAATTTTCTAGTATTAGATTTGTTGTGCTGATGCGTTTTGACGCGCTGCAACCCCGACGTATTCCCTATTCACTCTCAGAGCGTTAAAGTTCTTCACCACATTACTTAGGATTTGTTGCTGCGCGCTTGCGCGCAGCAACAAAGAGGAAAGAGGAGATGAGCTACACATACAGGCTGCGAAGAGACATGCAGGTGATGAGTTTTGGTGATCGGCAACACGAGACAGTCATTGGCGATCACCGATCATACACTTTTTCACGGAAATTTGCCGATTAGGATCAGTGGCCGATCGATCGGCACACCTCTGTTATAAGCCTGTAATACATTTATTAAAATGCTTAATTAAAATTAAATGACAAAATACCTCTACATTTTACCAAGCATATTATAAAATATGCAGAGCTTTAACGAAGTACTTGGCTGTCTTAGAAAAAATGTTAGGTCAGGAAAATGTTAATTAAGAAAAAAATAGCAAAGGAGGAGGAAGTAGCTCAGTTTTGCTAGCTTGACTATGACAACCTTAACTTGTAGATATGGTGTGGAATTATGTGTTTCAGTTAAGTTGAGAAATAAAAAACACCAACTCTGACAGATCATCAGCAGAGCAGCAGTTTAAATTAGCTAATCAACCACCACTGTTAGCATAGCTAATAGTACCGATCACTTATTAATATTCGCAAAATAAAACATAAAACTGTAACAGACTGAATGTTCTGCTCTTTATGTGGGATTATTATTATTATTTTAAAAAACAATATATCATGACATTATTATATTACTACTACTGCCTTTATTAATAGTAATTATAATTATTCCAATATTAATAATTATTGTATTAAGAATAATAATAAAAATAATAATCATATTTATAATAATGATTCTTATCAGTAACTAATATTACTAATAATAATAGTAATTATTATTAATATAAAGATAATCAGTATGATACTAATTATCTATTACTTATTA